>CAUYUJ010002242.1:57500-91816 GCA_963575745.1 Prorocentrum cordatum | reverse complement strand
CCCAGAGGCCCTAAGCACCCCAAAAAGTACCGGACGAATCGAACCACAGGCAAAACATAGTTCATCCGCAAGAAACATAGGACTGGAACAAAAACGTAGTCCATCGACAAAAACCTAGCTCATCGGAAACACCATTTTGTATGTATATACGTATGTGGATGTATGCATATGTGTAAGCGTGCTTATAACTGCAAGTAGTGTACGTGTCTATGTGATGATGTATGGTTAAGACGTGGGCCATCCTCTCCCCCTCGCGCCTCTCATCCTCGTGCCATCCTCTCCACCTCGCGCCGCCCCCCAGGCGGGGGGGGGGCCGCTGGCCGCGGGATCGGGCGACGAGATCTATGTATATCCACTGCTCTCTGGTCGGGCACCCCCTCCCGACCCGCCCTGGAAGGCCGCGCATGCATCGCTGCTGCAGCTGCGATGCACGCGCCGCGCCCTCCTGGGCCCATCGTGGACCTGACCAGGGAGAGGTGGATATATTATAGATGTCGTCGCCCTATGGGGAGCGGCCCGCATGGCCGACGAGGTCGAGCGGGAGAATGGCGCAGCCGCCGTCGCCAAGGCGGGGTGGAGGAGGAGGAGGAGGAGGATGAAGAGAAGGAGAAGGAGGAGGAGGAGGAGGAGGGGGAGGAAGAGGAGGAGGGGGAGGGGGCAGAGGAGGAGGACGGAGGAGGAGGAGGACGAGGAGGACGGAGGAGGAGGACGAGGAGGAGGAGGGGGAGGGCAAGGAGGGCAGAGAAGAGGAACGCACGCCCAAGCCAACGCCAGGCCGCGCTCCCCCACCTCAGCAGCGACGGCGGCTTCTTCCCCTACCCCAAGTCCATGAAAGCCAGCGGAGTTAACAGTACTATCCTGGCCGAGGACAGCAGGGGATCCCAGGGAATACGCATTTGTCTGTGCGTGTTTCGTCGTGTTGTGTTTGGTCCCAAGGGGCCCTGGGGCCAGAGAAATCCCCTTGGGCCCCTGGGCAATGAAGGCTGGCGAGGTTAACGAATATGATGGGAAAAGGTGTGCGCGGGGAGGAGGCGGCGAAGGAGGAGGGGGAGAAGAAAGATGAGGAGGGGGAGGAGGAGGCGCAGGAATACGACGTTGAGAAGGAATGCGTTGCGTGACAGGGGCACGACATGGGTGAGGGGAGTACTCGGACATGTTGAACGATCTTATCGGCGTCGTCTTGCACAGACGCCTGACCCAGAAGATGTGCTTCTCGGCTCTCAAACTCGTCCATGACTTGAAAGGTTATCAATTCTCTGACAAGGTGCGACGGGGGGGATTGCAATCCGCATCGCCCTCCATCCCCTCCCCCTCCCCCTCCATCCCCTCCCCCTCCCCCACCATTCTCCAAGCATGGGCCCTCCATCCCCTCCCCCTTCCGTCATGCCCTCCGAACGGCGGTGGGAGGTGCGAGACGGTTGGCAAAAAGTGTATTCCATGAGGCTGAGGACTGCGCTGAAGCACATTCGTGAAACAGGACTGCGGCGAGCGCCGTGCCCGGGGGGATGGGAGGGAGATCGGCGCAGGGCGTGGAGGAGTAGAGGGAAGAGGGATCTAATGAGTGGCGGGAGGATGGCGAGACGATGGGCAGAGAGTGGGAAGGTCGTGGGATGGGTACGGGAGGGGAGGGAGAGAGAGAGAGAGAGAGAGAGAGAGAGAGAGAGAGAGAGAGAGAGAGAGAGAGAGAAAAAAAAGAGAGAGAGAGAGAGAGAGAGAGGAGAGAGGAGGAGAGGGTCGAGAGAGAGAGAGAGCGAGGGAGAGAGGGATAGAGGGAGAGAGAGGGAGAGAGAGAGAGAGAGAGAGCGAGAGAGAGATAGCGACGAGAGAGGGATAGAGAGAGATATATAGAGAGACAAGGGTGAGAGCGAGTGAGAGCGAGCGAGAGAGAGCGAGAGAGAGAAAGTAAACCGCTTGAAAACGAGAGGGAGCGAAAGAGATAGAGAGAGAGAGAGATAACTATATACCTAGATGGGGAGAGGGATAACGAAAACGAGAGAGCGCGAGTGACAATGGGAGAGGGAGCGAGAAAGAAAGAGAGAGAGAGGCAAAAAGAGAGAGAGAGCGCGAGCGAGAGACAGAGAGAGGGAGATGAAGGAGGGGGAAACGAGGGAGGGGGAAAGATGAGGGAGCGAGCGAGAGAAAGAGAGAGATGTTCGAGAGAGCTATATAGATATAGAGGTAGATAAAGAGAGAAAGAGAGAGAGAGACAGACAGAGAACGATAGAGCAAAGGGAGAGAGAGCGAGGGGCACCCCTCACAGAAGGACGACGCCGACCGAACACTGCCTGGCTGGCACCGTTCAAAAAGAACCTGCGGAAAGCTGCCCGAGAACGGAAAGATGGTGCTGGCGATGGCGGAGCGGAAGAGAGCGAGGAGGAGGCGCAATATGATGAGGAGAACGGCGAAGAGGACCAGGAAGAAGGAGAGGAGGAGGAAGAGGGAGTGGCAGATGAAGAAGAGGAGGCGGAGGAGGAGGAGGAGGAGGAGGAGGAGGAGGAGGAGGACATCGACGACTGCGCGGAGGAGCCCGAGAAAGCAACAAAGAAACGCCCGTCTGCGTGCATAGGAGCGCCAGTGATGAAACGACCAGCCCTGATGAGACCAGCCGCGTACGACCAGCCAGCCCTGAAGAAACCAGCCGCAGCCGACGCCGAACCAGCGTGCCCACCACCGCTAGCGACTCCTCCACGCTCCACAGCCGTGGCCAAAGCTAGCCCACTCGAGTTCAGCGTGATCCCAGATTCGCCGTATGAGCTGGCGGTGCAACGGCTGCAGGGCGGGTCACAGCTGGCAGACGGCGCCAAAGTGAAAGCACCACCTACTACGAAGCCCCCGCCTCCAGCAACGCCACCTACTACGAAGATGCCTCCGCCTCCAGCAATCCCACCTACTACGAAGTCGAGGCCTCCAGCCATCCCACCTACTACGAAGTCGGAGCCTCCAGCAAACTCGGGTGCACATGGGCCGCCGACTGCAACGAAGGCTTCGCCGCCGATGCCGTCCAGCGCCAGTTCGGAGTGGCAGGTCAAGTTTGACAACCAAAAGAAGGAGGCCAGCTTGCGTCTGAAGGTGGCGAAAAAGAGGTGGGGGCCGCCCGAGTACAGCCATGAGTTCTTCGAACATGAGGGTAAAGTGAAGTGCAAGTTCGACTCAGGCACGTACGAGATCCCAGAGTTGACCCCCGCCGACTTGCCCGTGATCGTTCGCGCCAGGGAGGAAGCACTTGCTCGTCGGAGGGGGCCGCTCTGGAAGTACTTGTGGGGGGGGGACATGCTCAAGATCAGCCGCCTGAAGGACAGGCACCCCATGTTGCAGCTCTCCCAGAACTCGAAATCCGTGTGCCAGGTTGTCTTGCGCGGGATCACAGAGCCCGACGCGTTGACGGTTCTCATCTCGGTGGCGGACGGTTGGATCGCAGGACGGGGGGGAAGTGCTGCACTGACGTATGAAGGTGGAGGGTTGTCGGCCTTGCAGATGCATGATGGCGTGTCCGTCAATCGCTGCTAGACCAACTCAGCCTGAGCTATAAAAGCCAAAATGGCCACGAGTGTTGTAGGGGATGAGGAGGGGGAGAAGGAGGAGGAGGAGGAGGAGCGGAGGTTGGGCAGGCAAGTACAGCAAGGAGGACCTCTACACGGAGCGTGACAAGCTCCTGAAAGGCGGGGCAATGGGGGGAAGCCGTGCATGTTGCATGTCATCTGCAACGGCACGGGCGGGATGCGGGGGAGAAGCGTGGGCGCGAGAGATGGCGGAGTAGGAACGGAGCGCAGTGTAACGCATGTGCACCACGGCGGCGGAGGAGGGGGGGAAAGAAAGGGGCAGGCTACAAGAAGGACGATGACACAGACTGAGCTGGGCTACGACTCGAGTTGAGTTGGGCCATTACGTACGTATCTTATTTGGGATGGTGCATATTACTATTCCAGTTCTGCAGCTGCGAATTGTACGCTCTGTACCTGTGCTGCGCACGTTCGCTTGAAAGTGTTTCGCCAGTAGCGCAGTGCATGTGATGGGTTGACAGCCGCAACGTTGGTCGTACTCATCCGAACTCATCCGCCCCTCATCGGTCGAGATGAGTCGGGATGAGTTGCATGTGCTTGCATGTTGTGCGCGGTTGATGTGACATCGCAAAGCGCTGAACTAAGGACCACATTGAGCTCTCGAAGGGGCTCTGGTGTTCGTGCGTTTCCGTCGAGGGTATGTGCCAGATACGTGGCCGAAGCTCGCCGAGTCTGGACACACCTCTTAGTTCCTTATGTGCCACTCGGGATGGTAGCACGAGTCGAACTGTCCTGCGACAATTGAATAGCAATGATAAGTGGAGGACAGGGTTCGGGACGACTGATGATCAGAGGGACACGCAATGTGAAGGAGGAGGGGCTTGGGGGAGGGGAACGGTGGCGAGGAGGAGAGGGATGAGCGATGCACATCGCAGCTTGCATGGCAGCCTGCTACCCTCGAGCAGCGAAGGGTGGCAAGCCGCATCGTCCGTGGGGGGGCGGTTGCAATGGCGGCCAGCGATGACGGGATCCGTCGTTTCAGGGGTGCGTTCGGCAAGCTCGGCGCGACAGCTGAGGGTCTGACTGAAGTGCGTCCCGATGACTCGAAGTGGGACTCGCGCGATTTCAGCAGCGCCCCTGCATCAGACATCGCCCGCATGATTGCAGATGACACGTTTCAGATGTCGGCGACCTCTGGGGCGGCCTCATCGGGGCAAGCAGCGGTGGCAGCGGCGTCGGCGACATCACCTATTGATCTTGACTCGAGCTGTGATGACGAGCAGGGCGATGCCCCTGAGAAGGAAGAGAGCGCCAAGGAGGGGGGCACGTGGGAGCAGACCGATGGGGGACCCGAGTATGATCCCGATGATCTTATGGGGTATGAATCATGGCATTGCGCATGGTGCGGGCACTACAACTCTGGCAAGTACTGCGAGTGCATGAACTGTGGGGAACGTTTTTTTTTCCTTTCTTACAGGACGCTGAAATCATGACCGCTATGATGGGGCTCGGATTGTCGGGTCGCTCCGTAGATTTGCGCAGCGTGGCATGTTTATGACGCGGGTCCACCGTGGCCAGAGACGCCCATTCGTTCCTTATAGTCAATGTTCTTGATCGTTCCTCGTGCCCCCCCCCCCACCCGAACCCTCCCCATCAGGATATCAGATCATCTCCCCCCGCCCCCTTCATATGTGTTTGTGTGCCTCGCGTTGCGCGGCAACACAACCCTGCTTCTCCAGGCACCATGGGACGAGCATCCTCCCGACCGCTTGCCAGACACGTGGCCGCCGCAGTGGCAGCAGCCTGGACAGCCCGCGCAGACCCTCTCAGACGACCAGCCCGCGCAGCCCCAACAACCCACGCAACCCCGTTCGGAGAGCCAGCCCGCGCAGCCCCAACAACCCCGCTCAGAGAACCAGCCCGCACAGCCGCAGCAGCCCGTGTTGGCCCGTGCAGACGACCAGCCCATGCAGCCTCAGCAGCCAGCCCCAACCCCGAATGCAGCGATCCCCACACAGAAAACATGGCTTGATGATGTGCCGCCCGAGCATAGGTCCGAAGTAGCAGATCTGTTGAAGAAGGCCGTGGATGTGGCGGTGAAGCAAAACTCAGACCCGTTGCATATGTATACTGACAAGCAGAAGGCCAGCCTAGCCCAGCTCGAGGACGCCATCAGCACGGGGGTCCAAGCGCGGACGGGGGTCTACCAAAAGTTCTACAAGTGGCTCAGGGCCCAAACGACTGAGTTCCAGACGGTGAGACCGTCCAAAAGGGCAGGGTGGCGGGGGTGATCGGGAAAACGCCGAACGGCTGAGATAGTGGGGAGGTGGGGAGGGGAGGGGGGGGAACACAAAAAAAAACTCAGCCGTCAAGGCCTTCAACGCCAAGTCGCCAGATGGAAAGCGCGACTACCGCAAGCACTGGGCAGGCCTGAAGCTCGTCGCCCTGAAAAAAAGAGTACAGCATGAGCCAGTCATACAAGAAAGCTGACACGTCCACTGGCAAGTATCTTGCCTTTGGGCGCATCGTGAAGGATTGAGGGGCAGTCGTCTTCGTTATCGCTCGTATCCCCTATCCTCCCATCTCATCCCCTCCTACCTCGTGGGCGCATGGGTAGGGGAGGAAGAGGGGGGCATCCACGACCCCGAGGCAGTCCAAGGCGCGCGCAACTACGTCGAGGCCAGCTGGGAGTGGGGGTTGGGAGAGAAAGAGGGGGAGAGAAAGAGAGAGAGAGAGAGAGAGCGAGCCATGGAGAGATAGAGATAGCGAGATAACACCAAACACGATAGGGCAATATACAACGTAACATAGGAATAGCAAGGGCGAGAGGGAATGGATAGAGAGAGAGAGGGAGAGAGAGACCGAGACCGATAGAGATAGAGGGAGTAGGCGAGAGCGAGTGAGTGAGAGCGAGCGAACGAGGGAAAACACAGAAAACACGAGAACTGAGAATGCCATGATGTGCGACTGCGGCGGCGGTAACGGGAGTGATCTCCCGTCGCCGCCGCCATGGGGGTCAGGGAGGCGTGCGTGGCCCTTGGGGGCGACTGGCTGTGGTGGGACGCCATGGCCAAGCGCCTCAAGTTCCTCTACTTCGAGCACGGGAAGCGGGAGGAGCTGGAGACCGCGTGGACTACATACACACAGATGGCGGGGAACAGGGAATGCATTGCATTATGCCCGTCGCTCTTCTTCATTATGCACCCATGGGCCACCATCCTGCATGCATGCCCGTCCCTCTCTTTCTGTATCGCTCTCTCTCTCTCGCGCGCTCTCTCTCTCTCTCTCTCTCTGTCTTTCTCTCTCGTTCTCTCCCGCATCTCTCCCGCTCTCTCTCGCTCTCTCTCTCCATCTCTCTCTCTCTCTCTCGCCCTTGTGCCCCTGCATCCCTCGCTCCCTCTCCATCTCGTGGTTCGCTCTCCACTCTGCCATCGGGATGGGAGGTATCGAATCCTGATTGTGGAGATCATGATGATGATGGTTCTACTGCTGCTGCTGCGACGGAGGTGAGAACAGCTGGTGCAAAGAGGGCAGCTCCGACGGGGGACGATGATCATGCAGCGAAGGCCTCGAGGCAGGAGATTTCGCCCAAGGAGGAGGAGACTGGAGACGGAGAGGATGAGGCGAATGGAGGCGGCAAACGATGCAAAGGTCGCGGGCGCGGTCGCGCGTCCCGCAAGAAGGATACCCCAGACGATCCAGAGGCAGCAGCAAAAAAAAAGAGTTCATGAAGGCAGAGAGCGATGTGAAGAAACTCATCAGCTCGTGGCAGTCGTCGGCGGCGGCGTCGGAGACAATGAAGGCCGCTGCTGAATCAATGCCAGAATGGGGGTGGCTGAAGGAGCGGACGGGGGCCTTCCCACGTGCCTCGTGCTGACGACGAGGGCGACAGAGACAACGACGACTGTTTAATGGTGAACATCATGCTGACCATCATTATGCAGTCGTCGTATACCCCTCGATGGGGAGGGACACGCATGCCCCCCCGTAGAGGTACCTGCGAGGGAGGAGGGAGGATGGAGAATGGAAGACAGATGAGGGAGGAGGGAGGAGGGAGCAGGTAGTAGGGAGGGTGGAGACTGGAGGAGGGAGGAAGGAGGAGGGACCTGCGACCATGACGACGGCGGCAACGGTGCAATGACGTGAGGTGTCAACGACGTACCCCACAGGACGACCCACAAAAGACCTAAGGTGTCTATTTTTCGGATGTTCCCCTCTTTGGCCCATTTGGAAGGCTATTGGGATGGGTGTTGGGGTAAATTAACGACGACACGGATTGTTATCGCTTTTCTGATTCTAGGTCGGAGGGGAGGGAAAGGACAGTCCACGTAATTGTGATCCGGTTGTCTGGGCTCTGAGGGCAGCCGAGATGAGAGAGCGGTAGGAGATGAGACGTGTGGGGAGGAAGAGCGGTGAGATGAGATGAGCGGTGAGATGAGATCGGCTGGGGAGGAAGAGCGGTGAGATGAGATCGATTGGGGAGGGCAGGACAGCCCAGATCTGAAGAAGTTGGCTGCGCTGCTGGAGAACTGCAAGCACCAGGCCCCGGCGATCGCTACCAGGATGCAGATCGAGGATATCAAAGAGATCAAGAAGAATATCAAGGGTGACCAACTCCTGGCAGAGTACCAGACTGTGCTCGCCAGGAGGGGATGGGGCACATAGACTCGGGGGGAGGAAGGAAATGCTTGCATGCGCATCCTCATCCCTCCCTTGCATGCGCATTCTCGTGCTCATCACCCTCCTCCTCCTCCTCCTCCTCCTCCTCCTCCTCCTCCTCGTCGTCCTCCTCGTCGTCCATTTGCCTCGTCATCACCATCCTCCTTCCTTGACCCCTCCTAATCCCTCCCCATTACCCCCTCCCCCTCCTCCTCCTCCTCCCCCTCCCCCTCCTCCTCCTCCTCCCCCTCCTCCTCCCCCCCTCCATTTTCCTCCACCTTGGGGAGGCTTGCCAGGCCCGTCATGGACCTCCAGCGCTTCCACGGGAAGATTATGGCGAGCCACGCGGTGGAGATGCGCCACCGCTAGGCCGCTTAGGCCTCTTTTGAGCTGGGGGCTGCTGTTGATGAGAATTTCAATTGAACAAACACATCCTGGCTTGTATCCCGAATTGTCCGGCCTTTTGAGGCCGTCCGGCATTTTTGCGGTGTCCGGCCTTTTGGTTTCCAGGCAACTCCGGAGGATGAGTCGAGATGAGTTTCATGAGGGATGAGTTTTGCTACACCACACCAAACCATATATATATATATATATATATATATGAAAAACGGACATTACATGAATTCATCTCCAAAACATGCTGGGATGAGTTCGGGATGAGTTTGGATGAGTTCGAGATGAGTTCGAGATGAGTTTAGATTGTGCGTCTTTTCTCCCTCCTCCGACCCATGCCCCCGCCTCATCCCATCCAGCTCCATTTTCCGATCCAGCCTGACCCTCGGGGACTGATGCCGAAGCAATCGAGCTGCATGGGCCTGTCTTTCACCACCACCAGGGGGCCCTTCTCCCCATCCTCCTATTCTTCGTCCTCCTCGTCCTCCACCTCCTTCCCCCCGCCAACTCACGGTGGTGGTGGTGGTGGAAAACAGGCCCATAGCATGCTGAACAGGTCCTAGAGGCGGGGAAGTCCGCGATGCGAGTTGCGGCCCTTTGGCGAGCCTGTCTTTATTCATATTGCGCAGGAGCGCAACGCATGCACGTGCAGAGGAGGGATGTCAGTAGAACGTGGCCCGAGCTCCCGCAATGCCTCCCCGCAGAAAGAGATCGGAGTCGCCAGTGAGACCATGGCACGACGAGGTTCCTGAATACACAGCTTCTCGCCCCAGCAGTTGGCTAGATGAGATCGGTGTCGACCCTCCCCCAGAACCTTTTTCGGATCCAGCCTCGGACGCTGCCAATCTATTTCTAGAGGAGATTCTGGACATGTACTTGTTAGGAAAAAATATGTCGGCCAAACACGTCTGTACACTTTGTCACTACGCATCGTTAGCTGGCATTCGCCATGCTAAAAAATACGCCCTGAAGCCAGACTCTCCAACGGGTCACTTTCAACGTAAACTGGACCTCGCATTGGACTTACCCCGTTTTGATTCCCAGCTGTACGAAATGGAGATTCCAGGATTTGGCCGAGGCGACGTGATGCGGTCGCCTCAAACCATACATGTCGTCCCCCCCCACGAAGCTCTGACGAACGAGATAGATGGCAACCCAACCATACTGTCTGAGTGGGGTAATCACCTGGAGAGTGAGACTTGGATAAAAGATTTCGAAGAGCATCCTCATGCACGGGGGGCGGGCCCAGAGAAGCGGAAGAGAACGCTGCCACTAGCACTATACATGGACAAAACGCCGTTTAACAACAAAGATAGCTTCCTGGGAATATACATACATTTTTGCAACACGGGGGTTCGACACATGGTAGCTTGTGTAAGAACATCGGGCCTTTGTAACTGTGGCTGCAGTCACTGGTGCAGCTTGTACCCAATATATGAGATGATTGCGTGGTCACTCAAGTGCATGATTACTGGTCGCCTTCCAGAACGGAGGCACGATCAACACAAGTGGAGGGAGTCAGACGAACTTCGCAAATCTATGTCTGGGAAGGTGGGAAGGGGCGTCTCTTTCGTAAGGACGGCTGAGGGGCATGCGACGGGGATGAATGCTGAGTAGCAGTGTGGTGCAATTGATGCGGTGCAAGCTGAGTGGTGTAAGATATATACTGTAGACAGGGGGCTCGATATGCGGTGCAAGCTATGTGTAATGCAAGCCAGTGCTGCTCATACGCTCCTTCCCCCACCCACCCCCGTTGTCGAGGGATGCATGTGTGTCTTAAGGCCCGCGCGGGGCGGAGGCGCGTGGCTCGTTTTGGGGCGGTGCGAGGGCCCGCAGTAAGTTGTTCGGTGCTGAAGGGTAGGGTGATGGCGGGGAAAGCATGCAGCTCCTGTCCTAGTTTGAGCGTTCGTGGACTTGATCGGCATGCGGCTGCGCTTGCTGCGAGAGCAGAAATAATCACGGCTGCACTTGTTGCAAGTGGACCAGCATCGACTGTGCATGCATCTCGCATTACGGATGGTTGCGTGTTCGAGGGGGAGGGCGAGGCAGATAGATAATGGGGATCGCTAGAAAGAGAGAGATAGAGAGAGATGAGAGGGAGATAGATGGGGGGAGAGAGAGAGAGAGAGAGAGAGATGTAGATAGCACGATAGGGAGAAGCGATGGAGACATAGGGAGAGATATGGACATTGCGGATACAGAGGGGGAGCGCGAGAAAGAGGAAGCGGAGGGAGCGAGAGATGGAGAGAGGGAGAGAGAGGGAGAGCGATAGCGAAGGGGGGAGCTGGCAAGCGACCCCGCGAGGTCGACGTTGCATTGCATTGGTAATGAGGGGCAGGTGTTAGATTGGACAGCTGTGCTGATAGATTTCAAGGCGGACTGGCCAGAGATGTCCACTGGCATGGGGTTCCCCGCTCATAGGTCTGGACATGCCCCATGTATTCTATGTGGCCAGAGCCACGAGGAGATACTAGTACATACTATGGACGCCGTGATACCCCACGCGCCTGGAGCATACGAAGATGAGTGCCGACAACAAGAGAAATGGGTTCTGATTGATTCACCAGAACTTCACAGGGATATTCGTTTCAGGTTGGACTACAAAACCACGTCGCGCGGACGGGCGCTTACCCAAGACTTCCCAAAGCTGGGCCTGAAAGCTGGGGACCGCATTGAAGCTACACCGACGCTGCTCGACGTTGATGAGTTCGACTCGTTGTCCGTGCCCCCAGCTAGATTAATCAAATTTTGGAGGCAATCAGAGAAGGGGAGATGCTACCACAGGAATCCGCTACTAGACCCGATTCTCGGAACTGGCATGCATACGTTCAGCCTGGACGAATTGCATTGCATACACCTTGGGGTGATGAAGGTTTTCGCGGCGTCGGTGGCGTGGGGAATGTTGGTGTGTAATGTGTTCAATGTGTCTGCAGACCTCCAGCCTGACAAAGTCAGGCTGGGCCTACAGAGGCTCCATGTAGAATTGACTGCGTACTGCGACCACTTGCGGCAGACAGGCGTCCCAGAGTCCGCCATTACAAGAATCGGCCAGCTAACCCCTGGGGTGATCGGGACAAGGGCTGCGCCGACTATGTCCACCAAAGCGCAGGAGACTAAGTGGTTTTTTTTTGTTCATCATGTGGTTCCTCCCCCGAGTTGTGGACAAACTAGCCCCGAGTAATCATGGGAACGAGTTAATGGCTGCAGGGAACGCACTGGAACGGTTCAACAAACTATTGTTAGAACATGGGCGAAAAGTCCCAGACGACGTGTGCGATGAGCTCAACCAGTTGTGTGTGTTGCACTGCAACTTGCTGGAGTCAGCGCATGTGCACATCCTTCCAAAACACCACTTCTTCCGCCACATGGCGCAGCTCATCAGGAGGAAGGGCAACCCCCGCTATTACAACTGCTACGTCGACGAAAGCATGAACGGCACGATCGCACTTGTGTGCAACACTACACATCGGGCTCGCTTCGAGCGGATGGTCTTCCGCAAGTTCGGCTACATGGAAATGAAAAAAAGAGGATCGACTGGGGCGTGGCCGCCCAGACCCGCGTTGTTTCCACATGTCGTGCACGGCCTATGCGCGCGTATGACGTACGCACGCATACACAGTAACGTGTATAATATATAAAATATAATATAGAAAGCGGTTGAGATGTAGAGAGAGAGGGGGAATCGATAGAGGGAGGGAACGAGAGAGAGAGAGAAAGAAACAACAAAAACGCGAGAGAAGGAGAAGGAGCGATACCGAGCGAACGTAACACAGTTGGAGAGCGCGAGGGGGCACAAGAGGGGCACGAGCGGAGAAAGAGAGAGAGAGAGAGAGAGAGCGAGAGCGATAGAGAGAGAGAGAGAGAGCGAGAGAGGAGGAGCAACACAAATATCGATATGCATTTATACGGTACGTGGCTACACATATACGTGTATATAAACACAGGGAGAGCGGGGGGGGCGAGAGAGAGATAGATAGAGAGAGAGAGAGAGAGAGATAGATAGAGAGATGGGATGGGGAAGAGACTGCAGGGATACAGAGAGGGCGTGGACCCTTGGCATGGTGATTTGAAGACCGAGACCTGCAGATATTGCACGACGAATTGCGTGCCAACGACAAGCCAGCCGCAACCGCCGAAGATTCGGCGTCGGAGGTTTGGGAGTGGAGCTTGGATGACAAAAGGAGGGAGACATGCATAATGAGAACATGTGGCAGTTAACGAAGAGGGAATGTGCGAGGAGGTAGGGGTGTGTGGACAAGGAGGAAGAAATGGTGCCGACGTTCATATTGCACTGCGCCTGGCCGCATCGTTTCTGGATCAGATGGGGTCTAGCCAGCCGTGGTGAGACAATATATGGCACGACTGGACGTGCACGGGCGAGTCAACCTACACGACATCCCCCGCCCCCCCCCCCCGACCGTTTCCTCCCAGCAAGGCCAGCTCGCGGCTTCAGGGGCCCACCCGTCGCCTCCCTCTTCTCGCTATTCCTCGCTCCGTCGCCAGATTCGGGGCACTCGCTAGGACCTCTGTACAAGGTCGTCATCAAAGCGAACAAACGGTGGTGATGCACCGACAGGCACCGTAGGATTCGATGATTCGACGCCCTGTGAAATCATATCGTCGCCATCGTAATTGTTGGTGCATGGCCCACCTCCTCCGCGTTCCCCGTGTCCATACTCGACCTTCCCGATCCCTATACATCCTTCTCCCCCAAGGTTTCGGGCAGTCCCCCCATCTATCCAATGGATGTCATAGTGCCTCGTGCAGTGATCTTGTTATCATACCCAGTGCACGTTGCACCCTCGAAATGTCGGCGCTCGTGCACTCCTTTCAACTGTACTCTCGGTGGCAATGTGCATCCGTGTTTGCAGGGGCTTGGGCCATGCGTGACCTCTCGCGTACAAGGTGGGTTGACCAGCGATATCCGCCATGTTGCAGGGATGCGTTACTTGTTCGATTCGACTTCGTTGAATCACGCTGTGTTGGTACATCTTCTCCCTCGGCGTTCGGCTCCGTCGGCTCCATTGGGGGTCGGCTCCATTGGGGGGTCGGCTGGGACTGCAATCCCAACCGACCCCCAATGGCGCTGACCCTGGGGACCGACGGTCCGCGCGCAGCCCCTGTCTACCCCCTGAGAGCCGACGGCCCCGCACACGTGTGTCAATCAGCCAGTCAGTCACCTCCTCTTCCTCCTCACCATCCCCCTCCTCCACCGTGCACTCGCCCCACTCGCCCATCAAGTGTGCAGACATGCATGCGGGGTCATGGGAGAGCTCTACTATACTCGAGGGGGGGGGACCCGTAGCGCCCATACGGGTGGGCACGATCCCTTAAAGGCGACGGAGCGTGCCCCCCCTCGAGTACTCAAGGGGGGGGGCCCGTAGCGCCCATACGGGTGGGCACGATCCCTTAAAGGCGACGGAGCGTGCCCCCCCTCGAGTCTCAGACTTGTTCGGGAGAGCTCTACTATACTCGAGGGGGGGGACCCGTAGCGCCCATACGGGTGGGCACGATCCCTTAAAGGCGACGGATCGTGCCCCCCCTCGAGTCTCAGACTTGTTCGCCTGAGCCCTCGGAGAGATCCCATCCCTGGCACAATATGTGTTTGCTGATGAGCCTGTTTTCCACCACCACCACCAGAAGTTGGAGGGGGGAAGGAGGAGCAGGGCAAGGAGGAGGAGGAGGAGGAGGAGGAGGAGGAGGACCCCCCCCCCTCCAACGTATGGTGGTGGTGGTGGAAACCACACCCATCATTTGCTTGCTTTGTTATGCCAGGCGATGAGTATACGCCGCCCCGGTATACCCGATGGCGATCGTGGGCATATCTGCGATGCACGGCCGATCTATCTATTCGAGGTGCTGCAGTTGCCAATGCTCATGTATGCACTGCTCTCGATGCGCGGTCACCCTGTCTGCGCACCCCTCTCAACGACGATGGCGGCGAACTCAGAAACGGTTTGAGGTGGCAACGCTCTGGGCTCAGGTGACGACGACCGACGACGACGACGACGGCGATGGCGACGACCGCGGCGACGAAGAGGTGCTCGCGGTGAGGCACGTGGGCGCTACGCACACGTACGTGGATGAGGCGCCACGGGGCTAGCGCCGCCGATTCTGCAGACCTCCCCGCCTCCCCCCTCCTCGTCCTCATCATCTTCACCAGTGTATCTACATTTCCTCATGCACATCGACGTGCATCAACCATCCAACCACGCACCCAACCATCAACCACCCATACATGTCTCTCCCAGGGATCTCCCTCCCAACCATCAACCATGGATCTCCCTCCCAACCATCCAACCATCCAAGAGATCTCCCTCCCAACCATCAACCACCCATACATGTCTCGTATTCCTCACCAACCTCCTCCTCCTCCTCCTCCTCCTCCTCCTCTTCGTCTTATCTACTAACTCCCCCTCATCCTCATCCACAACTCTCTCGTCGTCCTCATCTTCTTCCTTAGTCCCCCCCGTCCCCCTCTTCTTATCAACGCCACCATCCGTTGCAAACTCATCCGGAACTCATCGCAACTCATCGGTTTAGATGAGGCCGAGATGAGTCAGGATGAGTTCCACGCCTCGCTCAAAGTTTCCCTCCTCTAGAGCTCTTCCCGTTCCGAGCCTTCGCAGCCATCAGCCCTCTCCTCTCGCCCTGCATGCTGCGAGCCTCTTCCTTCTCGCGCTCCTCGCCACCGAAAGGGGTGATGGGAGGTGCGCCGCTGCCAACTATATGGACGGGGCCTCCCACCGACGTGGCCGTTCCCCCGTCCATCCCCTAATTAACCCTTGCCTTTCAGGCGTCAGTCCGTGCATATGTGGCAGATTTGAGGTTCGGCCCCCTCCCCCCAAAACAGAGGCGTTCTGGATACGGGTAAAAGTTTGGCCCCTAGGGGCTCGATTTCTAGCGGTGCCTCAGCTCCTTCCCAGGACGCCCAACACCCGCTGGATCGCAGGTGCCTCGATACGCCCGTTTTGAAACGCAACGCGCCTCGTGTTCAAAACGTCCGTGCGCGCTGGCTCCACGTATCGGACCGCGTGTTGGCGAATGTTTCGCGTCTGACCTATTTCAGACTACGCATTGAGCCCCGCATCGATGCGATACGTGTTGCGCGTTGCGTATCGGGGCAGCTAAGCACGGGATCTGTAATATGCTGCCCGCATGTGTCACGAGACGTCTGGCACTGTTTAAATGCTATCACGCGGCTCTCCCGCGAGATAGCATCCGAATACCACGCGGCTTTCTCGCGAGGCATGTTCTCCGACCCCCTCCAAGGTCTCCTCATGTAAAGCCTCAGCCGTGCGTCCCATCCGATGAATTCCGATCCCCTCCCCTCCCCCCCGCTCCCCCTCGAAAGCGCTCTCTCGAGGCGACGGGGGGGTGTTCCGCTTCGCCGCACACCATAGCATGACACCCCAATCCCTCCCGCCCTCTCCCTCCCCTGGCGCTGGAGGTCTCTGTTACGGGTGGCATCTTGAAGTTTTGAGGCTGCCCTTTTTCAGTTTTCATTTCCCCTGTTTCGTTCTCCTGTGCCCCGCGCCAGCCGAGACGCGAACGATCGAAACCCGAAACTTGTTGCACACAATCCTCCACTCTCCTAATTTTAGGGTGTGCAGGGGTGGCGCGCGTCCGCGGCGTGCTGAAATTACGCACAGCGTTGCAAGTGGAGGAAATGGTGCGCCCCCTCTGTCGCGGGATCATCGTCGCCCCACCGCCCCCCCTCCCTCTCTCTCCTCCTATACCATCCTCATCCACTTCCTCTTAAGCTCCCCCCTCCCGTGCGCGGCCTAGGTCTCGGAACCGACGCCTGGAAGAGGGCGCAGTGGTGAGGGGGAATGGGGGAGGAGGAAGAAAATAATGAAAGCGAGGAGGAGGAGGAGGAGGAGGAGGAGGAGGGTGAGGAGGAAAAGGAGGAGGAGGAGGATAAGGAGAATGAGGAGGCGAAAGATGATGATGATGAGGAGGAGGAGGAGAAAAATGAAGAGAGGAGGAGGGCGAAGGTGAGGGCGAGGGTGAGGAAGAGGAGGAAGAGGAAGAAACTGAGTGGGAAAAGGTGGAAAAGAGGGGGAGGATGAGGACGAGGAGAATGGGGACGATGAGAAGGAGGAGGAGGAGGAGGAGAAAATGATGGTGTTCGACGAGCCGACGCACGTCAACCCACTCATGTCGACGCCGTGGCGCTGCACCCGCGCATTAGATGGAAAAGCTCGCGGACCGCTGGCTCTCTCGGACCTCTCTGGCTCGCTCCTCGAAGCTCTAAAGCTCGCCGACACTTGTGTGTATATATATATATATACCCCTCTCTCTCGATCCTTCTCGGATCAGTCTTTGAATCCTCTAGCAAGCTAGATGGTTTCAAGCAGGACACGCGCGGTCGACACCGTCGTGCCGTGTACTATTGCACGCGCTGCAGATCGAAGAAAAGGAGCCGCTGTGTATGTATATGATACTATATAGCTGGTGCATATACGGCATGTATGGTGTGTACGTTGTAATATATACGCTATAATAAAACGATGTATATGCTATGTATGCTAGATTACAACGTCATGCACCATCATCACACAAACATCATCAACCCGTAACATACGTTCACACATCATAACCAAAATGTAGTCCTTACCGCCACAACCCCGGACACACACCAAAACGTAGTCCTCATCTTCAAAATCGCGTGCACCCCGAAAAACGAGGTCTTCAGGACCTCTAGGGATGGGTTCGAGAGCTCCGGTGCTGTTCTTGATGGAGTCGGGGCCTCCGGTCTCTCTGATCTTGCGCGTGACCTTGTTCTGGCTGACCGTCTTCTCGTCCTTAGTGTTCTGAGGGGATCCCGAGGCCCTAACCCGTTCTAATCTGGCCCGCTGAGCTAGTGACCCGTTCGTGCGGTTAAGCTCGAGCCTGATCGATGCCCGCACGGACTCGAGGTGACCGGCGATAGCGATGACGAGGATGCATACGATGATGTACTCAGTTACCTCCCCGCTGGCGCTCATCATAGGCGGTGCCTGGCCAGCCTGCAGTCTGAAGGAAGATGCTGTCAGAAAAGGATACTTCTGAAGCGCACTCTCGGGAGCCTCGTGGCTGCCGCGCGTCTCTCGCACTATGTCTGCCATGCGATGGCCCGATCCGAGCTTGGTGACCGGGATATCCTGTGACAGGTACTGCGAGATCAGAAGGTTGCGCGGCAAGTCCAAGACACAGCCGAGGAAGTCTAGCAGGTTCACGCTCAGGATATGGGGCACGTCCTCGTTCAAAACGGTGGTCTCCACCACGCCCATCACTCCTCCAAGACACAACGGATACAGGATGGTGCAGATGACCTTCGCCTCGCCTCCGATGCCGTGGGCCTTCTTGGGTGCCTTGAACTCGCTGGGCACCACCACGTATCGTAGGCCGTACTTGGCGAGTGCCTCTGACTCTCGATTGAGCGAAGGCAGCCCCACGATGTCGCTCCCGGCGCCCGGGTCCACCAGGCCCTGAGTCACGGCGGCGTTCAGGTAGACGTCGCTGGACTCGACCTCCGCCTGCAGGTTCCTCAGCCTCTCGATCACGTCGGAGCTCAGAATGGGGAAGCTGCACCCGTCGAAGGTATAGCCCGTCATGCCTCGGCGAGGTCGATCCGAGCGCCTGGGATCATCCTCCTTCCGGGGATTGGGGCACTCCCGGGACCAGTGGCCCTTCTCCTTGCAGTTCTTGCAACGGGTCACCTTCATCAGTCGAAGGATCCGCGGGTTGGTGCCTGAGCTGCCGTCGTGTCCTCGCTGTCGGTCTCCGCGGCCTCGGCCGCGTCCCTTGCCCCGGGCGCCTCCGCGGCCTCCACGGCGTCCATCGTCGCCTCCGCGTGGCTGCCTGGCTCCGTAGAACTCGCGGTCCTGCTTGGCGGCCCGCTTGAGATCCTTGTTCTGCTTCCAGGACCGGCGCTGAACCTTGCCGGTCATCTGGATGAACACCTCTGTGGCCTCGTCCTCCTCGAGGTCAAGGTCTTCGATTTCTGCCAAAATGGCCATGACATCCGACTCGGACAGCTCGTCGTCTTCCTCCTCTGGCCCCTCCTCTGACTCGTCGTAGTACGACTCGTCGTCTTGCTTCGCAGTCCCGGAGCCCAGGGCAGGATAGGCCTGAGAGGGAGGAGGAGGAGGGGAACTGGACCCGTCGCCCAAGCCGTCTTCTGCGGCCAGGACGGGGTGGGACGAACTGCCGCTGGGCAGCAGCTTCTCGCCACTGCCGTAGTCTAGTTGCCTGAGGGCCCAGGCAACGTCGCTGTACTCGAGGCTGCCCTTCGTCAGCGCACGAAGGTTCTGCTGGCCCTGGGCGCCCAAGCCGGCGCCCTCCTCGAGCATGAAACCCTTCATCCTGTTGGACATCCAGATGTCGTGACCCTCAGCCTCCTGCATCTGCTGCTCCCTCCTGGCCACGAACTGTGTGAGGCTCTCCTTGGCGCCACGGGTACACTCGAATAGAGCTCGGCGACCTGCCCGTCGCATGTCATCACCCTCGCGCTCGCCACTCATGATATCCATCCTGGCCAGGAGGGTGTCTAACCACTGCGGGCTGCACAGGACGCCCTCGCTGATGTCCTCGAACTTGGCCTGCATCGCCCAGTCGAACAGCTTGAGGAAGCGCTCGGAGCGCCGCCACAGCTGCACATCTGTGTTCCGATTCCAGCGCTGCATGGCCTTCTTCCACAACCGATAGTGGCCCCAGCCAGGCCATGCGGGCGGGTCCGAGTAGTCCCCCTTTGACCACCCGCCGCCGTCGGCCCAGCCGGAGCCTTGCCAGCCGGAGTCCTTCCAGTTGGAGTCGTCCTTCCAGTCGGTGTTCTTCCAGCTCGACTCCTGCTGCTGCTGATCCGACCGATCTTTCTCGCCGTCCTTGGACTCTGGCTGTCCTCCACGCCTCCAGGGGTCCCGGCCGGCGTCGCTCCAAGGGTCCTGGCCTCGAGAGCTGTCTCGCCCGCCTGGATCGTCACTGGGGCGTCCGCTGCTTCGATCACCTGCGCCTCCAGCTCCGCCGCCCTGTCTCGGACCCAGCGCCTCCTGCACGAGCTGCTGCACCAACTCCTTGAGCTGATCTGGCAGCTGGCCGCCTGAGCCCGAAGCCTGAGCTCCGGTAGCTGGAGCGCTGCCGCCTGCAGTCGCCCCCGACTGCGGCGCACCCCCTGGATCGATCACAGCGTAGTTCTTGCTGCCGTCTTCGTCGTCTGCTGGCATACTCTTGCCGTGGATCCGCGCTCTGTCCAATTTGATGAGAGCAGCGCTCGCGCAGCAGCCCGAGCCGCTCCTGGCACCACCGCTGCCTAGCGGTGCCTAGGAGCGCCCATGCCGGCCGCGCCGAACACTGCTCCGCTACCAACTGTGGCAGCAGCAGGATGAACAGATGAACTTTTGGCCTTGAGCCACAACGGCGAAGTACAGTACAACCTTCCCTGAACATCATAGCGGACAATCCTGGCTGCCCCGTGAGCTGGAATGCTGGGCTATACAAGAAAGATCAATATGCTAAACCTATCAAAGGACACCTATCACACAAGGGAGCTCCCCGAGCGGCCCCAGAGCATCAACAACTTAACACACAACTTTAACACAACGCCGTCCTTGACGACGGAGCG
This sequence comes from Prorocentrum cordatum, assembly GCA_963575745.1. Lineage (NCBI taxonomy): Eukaryota > Dinophyceae > Prorocentrales > Prorocentraceae > Prorocentrum > Prorocentrum cordatum. The sequence goes on along the minus strand of CAUYUJ010002242.1, from coordinate 71,659 downwards.
GTTTGTGTCAGAGTTGTGTTAAAGTTGAAGCCCTCCTGGAGCCGTCTCGGAGCTCTCTTGGGCGCGTCCAGGGCCGTCTCTTCTGGGCCTTGTTGGGACCCTGCTGGGGCCCTCTTGGACCGTCTCGGGGCGGTCTTGGGGGCCTCTTGGGATGTCGTGAAGCGCGGGAAACTCGAAAAGTCGAGACCTTCGAAAACACATAGAAACCTGAGGAAAATCAACGGCTGTTGCCTCTTGCGTCCATCTGGGCAATGCCTATCGAGTCCTCTTGAGCCGTCTGGGGGGCATCTTGGGACGGAAGGCTCGTACCATCGCTTCGGGCTCTTGCGCGCGGGCCCCTCTTGGGACCGTCTTGGGGGGCGCTGGGCGCCTCTAGGGCCGCCTGGGGCCGGCCCCTCTCGGCCGTCTTTGGGCCCTCCTGCGGGCCTCTTGCCCCGCCTCAGGGCGGTCTTGGGGGCCCGTCGCGGAGCGTCGGGAGCTCGAGAAGCCGAGAGTCCCGAAACGCTTGAAAACCTGCGAGGATCACTGTTTTTTTGCCTCTTCTCCGGGGAACGCTGGGCGAGCCCCCTTGGGCCGTCTGGGGGCATCTCGTGATAGAAGGCTCGAATTGCTTTTTCGGGCTACCCCTGATTAACTGTTAGGATGCCGCTCCACTCGCGAAGCGCAGCGAGCCTTACAATTTTGTGTATATATATATATATATAAAAATGTGTATATACATATGTATGTATGACTATGTGTATATAGCTCTATGTATGTGTATATATATATATATATATATATATATATATATATGTATGTATGTATGTATGCATGTATGTATGTATGTATGTATGTATGTATGTATGCATGCATGCATGCATGCATGCATGCATGTATGTATGTATGTATGTGTGTGTGTGGAATCGGTTGTCTGTTCGCAGGGGTATGCACGCATGTATGTACGTTGGTAGATGAGCATGTATGTACAGCCAACCCCAACAATAAGGATGCACGATCAGGATGCACGGGCCTTGGGAGGCCATGTCGAAACTTTGCGAGCGGGGCGCGGCCAGCGAAAACGGCTCAGGATGGGCCTCAATGGAAGAATACAAGGGTACCCTTGGAAAACTGCTCATTCTTACCATGCGGGTTGACTGTAATTACGTCTGGGAAGCCGGGCTGTGGGTCCCGGGTGACGTCGGCCCATCTCGAAAGTAAAACGGTGGAGAGAGGAACGCCAGGGTAGATGGATGAGGGAGAAGCGAGGATGCAAGCGGAAAGAAGAATGTGAGAAGACCTTGCCTGAGGGGGGTGGAGAGAGAAGCAACGGAGGAAGGGAAAGGAATGTGACGGGATCGCGTAGCAGCTCTATCCGCACTGCCCCGCGGCGCACAGTATATATGAGAAGATGGCAGCGCGGGGCCTCTTGGGCGCCTCTCCGGGCCTCTTGGAGGCCTCTGCGGGGCCTCTTGGGCCTCCGAGCCTCTCGGTGGCTTCTCGGGAGCTTGTTGGGGCCTCTTGGCGGCGTCCTGGAGGCCTCCGGGAGGGTCTTGAGGGCAGGTTGGGAGCTGCGCGCGCCAAGATCGGTGCCCCACGACGTTCAGTGGACCGCCTTGGAATCCTCCTTCAGCCGTCTGAGAGTCCTCTGGAACAGTTTTGGGACACCCTCAGGCGCCTCCTGGTCCAGTCTTGGATGCTGTGGATGCCGAAAACACCAATTTGATGGAAATCCACGTTTTCCGGAGGGAATGGGACTTTGGCCTCCTGGGGCCCTCTTGGGGAGCCTCTTGGCGCTTTTTGAATCCTTCTTGGGGCGTCTCGGAGCGGTCTTGCCGCTCTCGCGTCCTGGGCGCTTCTTGGGCGGTCTGGAGGCCATGCTGGGCGCTCTTGGACTGCTTTCGGGCGGTCTCGGAACCTCGGGGTCCTCCAGGAGACCTGCCCGGGCGGGGGGGTCAGAATATACAAGGGAGGTCCTGGCCCCAGGGCTTTGGACCGGGATGACTCCACCTCCCCCACACAAACACACGCACACACCACACACATACACACATACCCTCACACAGACGCACACGCACACACCCACACGCACCCACACACATAGATACACATTATATTTATTTACATATATATATATATACATATATATATATATATGTATATATATAAATATCCATATATATGCACATACACATTTACATACACATTCACATAGACATATACATTTACATACACACATACACATACATATACATATGTATGTATATATATATAGATCCACAACATCGCGGGCCGGGCCCCTGGGCCGCGACTCCGGGCCGATTTTGTTCCGTGGATGCCCCGAACGGAACGTATCCGTGCCACCGCGTATCCGCGTGATCGCGTCCCGGAACCCAGACTGCGAGGGCGTGAGAAGGAGAAGGAGGAGGACCCGCTCGCTCGCGGACCCGCTCGCTCGCGCATTCCTCCTCCTCCTCCTCCTCCTCCTCCTCCTCCTCCTCCTCCTCTCCTCCTCCTCCTCCTCCTCCTCCTCTCCTCCTCCCTCCTCCTCCTCCTCCTCCTCCTCCCCCTCCTCCTCCTCCTCCTCCTCCTCCTCCTCCTCCTCCTCCTTCTCCTCCTCTTGCTCGCGCTCGCGATGGACGACGCTACTTTTTCTTCGCCCGCCAGTCAGCACATTTTGCACCCGGCTGGTGTTGCGGGGAGCCACCCTATGGCGTCGGCGGGGCCCGCTGCGGCTTCGCCGGGCGGCCCGCCCTCCTCGCCGTACATCTTCGTGAACACCTCGTGCTGATGCAACTCCGCTCGCCCGACGCTGGGCCGCACCCGGCGCAGGGCGGCCTCGAAGTCGCTCATGAGCACCTCGCGGGATTTTTGAGCAATCGGCGGCCAGACTTCGGGGAGGACAGGACAAGGACAAAATCGGACCAGCATGAATCGGGGATCTCTGAGATCTGGTGGTTCTCGAATATGCAGCCGGCTTGGGCACTCGGGAAACGTGTTTTCTGTCCGAACCCCGTCCGACGATCGGCGGCCAAACGTCGATGTGCCGAAAAGCGAAGCTCGACCGGACCGGCCGAGGGGCCGTCACGTGGCACCCCCGTGAGGGGGGAGGATTCGGGAAAAAGGCAGCTCCAGGGGAACGACAAGGGGGGAGAAGGAAGAGGAAAAGAAGGAGGAGGAGAAGGAGGAGGAGGAGGAGGAGGACGAGGAGGAGGAGGATAAGCGAGGATAAGCGCAGCTAGGTGAGGATGGAACGCCACGGGGATCCAACCTACCCGAGGGGAGACCGCATCCCTCACCCCAGGCCTGACCTAGGCGGTATTGGGGGGGCCAAATCAAAGTGACCTTCTCGTGCTGGGGTGTGTACCTTGCCACAAACAGTTCAAGCGCCCTGAGATATTCCGAAGGTTTCCCCCAGGACACATGGGCAAATGTCCGATCCAGCGGCCAGTGGCGCACCTGGCACTAATCCGACATAATACTACTCGAGGGAGGCACACCACCTGGTGGCCTCTGGCGCGGGTCCGTTCGATCCTGCCTCCGTCCCCGTCCAGCACCTCAAGGGGTAGGGGGGGGGACCAGGCCTCGGAGGTAGAGGTCCCGCAGACTCCTCCACTTCCCCGTTAAGCACCGGGTCGGGGGGCCTGGGATGGCTCGGAGCCTGTGTGGGAGGTTCCGAACCTTCGGAGGCGTCAACGAGCCCTTGCCCAAGTACTGCTCCGTAGGCTGCAAACTCTGAGACGTCCGAGACGGCTGTAAAAGCGCTTGATATATGCTGCTCTGTGCCAAGGTGCATGCTGCTGCTGTTTGGCTCGAAGCTTAGCATATTCGTCGGCGCGCTTATTGCCTGGAATAAGAGAGCGGGGCCCATGTGGTCCCTATGCTGACGAGTGGCGTGCGCTTTCACTTTCTGGAAACTGATGGTTCTAGGCCCTATTCCACCGTTTCCTCCTATCAGGTCCCAACATTCTCGCCAGATATTCTCATGCATGGTGGCCGCGCTCCCAGCCCACGCTAGGCCGCGTGCGATGCCGTCGAGGATAGCCTGGCAGTCCGGTCAGATACTGACGGGCGGGCAGGCCACCTGGAGGACGCGCAGGACCGCCGTGAGCTCGCTCTTGTAGATGATATGGTCCCCTTGCGCCCCTGAGAGCGGTCCGTTGACCGCGCATTTCAACTCGCTGGTGTTGGCCAGCTGCTCGAATGCCCGCCCTCCCCTCCTCAGAATGGCGCACTCGCCGTAGAAGAAGCTGCCGTCTGTGTGCACGTCTCCCATGGCCAAGCCGTCGTGGCCGCCGTGCTCGAGGACGTCGCTGGACGATGGTAGCGCCTCCAGCTCCAGCTCAACCGCTGGTTCGCTCGCCAAGCCTCTGCACCAGAGCTGCTCAGCTCCTGGCCATGGGCGAGCCCCGCAGCGCAAGATGCGCCGCCCACCTACCACGCGGCGGTGCTCAGCTTGGGCGGGGCACTCGAAAGTACGGCGGCGGCGGTCCGCGCCGATGTCCGCGTTGCACGCCTTGCAGATGGGGCCAGCCACGGCGCCTTTCTGGTGAAGCCACTCCTGTGGCCATGTGCCCCCGCGCCGCAGTGCGCGAGCGCGGGCCTGGTGCCCCGTCGCCCGCCTGCCCACGATCGGTAGCCCGAGCAGCGCCCGCGCGGGCTCCGCGAGCAGCGGCTCCAGTTTGGTTCTCCCCCACTTGGCAAGCCACGCGTCCTTGAGGCCCTGCCCAGTGGCCTTCCTCGCGCGGCGGCGCAGCTCGCGCAGCGTCGTGACGCGCAGGTCCGGCACCTCCACGCAGACGGCGATGCCGTGCGCTGCCTTTGTCTGCCAGCCCAGCCCCCGCGCGGCGGCGACGAGGGCGCCCGCGGGCCCACGGGCGACCTGCCAGGGCAACTTGGCGCACGCCACTCAGAGCAACTGACTGCCCACCTCTTCTACGCGGCCTGCAGGTGGCCGATGAGGTGCGGCTGGCGATCTGCCTCGCGCCGCGTCTGCGCCCGGGCAAGGATGGGAGCGTCGTTGGCCCTCGATATGGGGCCCGCCTCCTCTGCCAGGAACACCGGGTGCGAGGGGCGCCCCTTGGCGTTCCCGCTGTAGGAGGCCGCGGTGAATGCTCTGGCGCAGCTCGCTAATTCTTCGCGTCCGACATGGCCATGGCCTGCGCCCCGTGCATGAGCGAGGGTCGCTTGGCCTGCCGCGGTATCAAATCTGCTGGTCAACCTGCCCGCCCGGGCGACGAATGTCACTGCTCTCTTGGAGGTGGCCGTGAAACGCCGCATCCGCCCAGCTGCCGCGGCGACGCCTGGGCGGTTCTCGGATGCGGCCATGCGCATGCTCAGCGGCCTGATGCGCTTGGCGAGGGTGTTGGAGGGCTGGGGCCGCGGCCATGGTGGCGGTCTTACCATGCTCTCCCTTGGATACTCCCATGTCCAAGGTCGTCTCGAACATGCGCAAGAATGGCTGAGCCAGGACGGCGGTCCGTGGGTAGCCACCGCGGGTCGTCACGTCTCCGCCCGCGGGCATGCCTGCGCGACCCCGTCCAGCTCGACGAGGATCACGGTCTGCAGGCAGAAGGGCGCGAAGCGGTTGCCAGCGACGATGCATCGCGCCCATCGGCCCCCTTGCGCGCAGCAGTCCTCCAGGGCGATCACCCGCACCGCGGGATAGATCCTCAGGACCATTATCAGGGTGATGCGGTTGAAGCCCCAGCGTGGCCCAGCCCCCCACGCCTTGGCCTTCACGTGGGTCACGTACTCGAAGCACTCGGCCAGGTCGAAGTACGCGACGGCGTAGTCGAGGTCCTGAGCGGCCGCGGGCTAGAAGGACAATGCCTGCGTCCACGCTGCTCTCTCACTGGACTTGCCCTTGGCTGCCCAGTCGTAGTCTCTCCTGTTCGCGGCCTCGCATCTTCTCGCGCTCGGCATGCGCGTGGTCTCCCACAGCCTGGCTAGCTCTGGGATCAGCCCGAGGTTGCGGCCGGCGCCGCTCGGCTTGGCAACAGGATGGTGGCCTGCGCCGTGGGCCGCGGTGCACCTGCATCCGCGGCGCTCAGCGCGATCGCCACGCGCGCTGGTCCAGCGAAACAATCTAGCTGCTACAGCCGCGGGTGCCAGTCTGCCTCGCCTGGGGCGAAAGCGGCCGCGGCACTCCCGACCGGCTTCAAACTGGTCGGTACTCCTCCGTCTCCACGTCGGCGGGGGCCTGCAGCCAGGGGTCCTGCTTGCTCAGCTCGTCGCCCCATATGCTCTCCCAGCCCTTCGGCGCCTTGTCAGAAGCAGCCCGCGGGTTCGCGAGCCCGTGGTCTTCCAGGGTTTGCGCGCCCCCCGCGGCCGCCTGCGGCCTCCACGGGTTGGTGGTCTAGGCCCAGCGGTGGATGTCCCCGGCCCCTTTCTGTCTGTGTTTGCGTTCCCATCGCTCCCAGCTGGCGGCCGATGCTCTGTGCGCTGCCAAACAACTGCGGTGGCTGGCAATGCGGAGTTGCTAGATCACACAGGCGATGAAATTAAGCTTGCTCTCCGTAATCTCGCTTGTCGGGGTGCCGCGCAGCGTGCGCAACATGTCTGGCCAGCATATTGCATTCTAGCTCACGGCTGGGGGCCCGCAGGAGGGCGGCGCTTCGACCGCGGGGCGGTCCTCTACTTCTTTCGCCACTGCCCGCGGGAAGTCAAGGTTTGCTTCGCCCTCTGACGCCCCAAGCAGCGCCCCGCCGCCCTCATTATCGTCGGCCACGGTCCCCAAGTCGGGGGCGCGCTTGGCGAATTGGGGCAGCGCGACGGCGCGCTTGAAGAGGCCGCTGGCGCGACTGTAGATCATGCCCTCTAGGTCGGCGTCGCCGCGGCCCTAGGCGAGCAGCGCTGAAACGCTGGCGCGCAAGTCCTTTAAACTGCGGGCCAGCCACTCGGCTCCTTCAGCCCACGCCTGCATGGCGATAGCCTATGTGGCGGGGGGAGGGACCTCGGTGCGCCGCCATCGGTAGGTGGGCAGCTCGAAGTGACCGATGTGCCTGGCCAGCTCGTTCCCCTCGCAGTTGAAGTAGCGGTTGAGGTGGCGCTGGCATGCCCGCCCTATGGATCTCCAGCGCTCGCCCATCTCTTCCTGGCCGCGCCGGCCCCGCGTCGACATCGGCCGCGGCCAAGTCGCGGGCGCCGCCGCGCATCAAATTTGCAGCACGATTAACCAAAACGCGGTCTTGATCGGCTTGTAAATCACCCTGCCCCGGCCGGTCTGCTTCGGGATCTCCAGCTCGACGGGTTGGCGCGGCGCCACGGCAATCGCCCTCCAGCGCCATGGCCTCGACCGGCCCTGTCACCGAGCCCTTGGAGACGATGAGGTTGCCCCTCGCGCGCCGCACCCCCCATCCCGCATCGCCCGATCCAGTCTGCTGGTCGTGCGCGATGATCCCCTTCATCCTGCCCGACAGCCCCGAGTCGCGGAGCGCGATCGGGCCCGCGTTGAAGCCCCCGCCCAAGATCCGCGCGCGGCGCGCAGCCTCCACGGCTGCCGCGGCGAGGCCCTGGCCGCGCCCATGTTCCTGCATGTTCCGGGTGGCGAGGCCCTCGCCGTGCAAGAGCTAGACGCTGCCGCAGAGCATGCCCTTCGGGAGCACCGCGCCCACCAATGCCGTGGCCAAGCGGACTGTCGAGCCCTTTGGGGAGATGTCCCAAGAACTGATGCCACGCCTCTCATAGTCGAACCATGACAACATGGCGCCGCAATCAGCACCCCCACACGCCACCCCCCTCCCCTCTCGTTGCTGCCCACCAACCCGGTACGCCAGCCTCGCTTGTGCATGGGGCTGCTGAAGATGTCGAAGTTGGGGGCGTCAGCTTGAAATTCTTGCGATGGCGCGACTGCAGGGGGGTCGTTGGCCTTGATGACGGTCATGATGCGCTCCAGGGTTGTCACCGCGCTGGCGCTCACCGTGTAGAAGCGCTGCAACTTACCTGGCCGCAGTCTGTTACCCGAGCCGCAGTATCCACCGCTGCTTGCCGGCGCTGATGACACGGGCACTCGCGAGCCCGCCCACCAGCAGCTCGGGGTAATTCGCATATGGATCAGCCTGTTTAGGAGTGCCCCCCCGCAGAGGAGGACATTCTTGATGTCGGCCTCCCTGCTGCCCGCTGCGAACTCCAGGAAGTCCTTCGTGGCGATGGCGCTGTGCTCTGACTCCCTGCGCTCGGCGCGGCCGTTGGAGAAGTGGCCGTTGGCGTTGTCGCCGACGTCTGCCTGCATGGCCTTGGCCTTCGCCTCGGCCTTCGCCTTCTCGAAAGCTGCCTGCCGCTCCGCCTCTTGGCATTCCCCAGCGCGTCCTCCAGCTTCTGGTCCTCGGCCTCGCCGTCTCCCAGGCACCTGACCGTTTGCTGCAGGAACTCCACTGCCGACAGGCGCTGGCACTGACAGCTCGTCAATCGTGGTATTGGGCGAAACTCTGCGATTGCCGTTCGTGCGCTGCCTTCTCGTCTGCTAGCGTCTCCACTGCTTGGACAGCTCCGCCTCGATGTCGGCGATGCGACCAGCACGGCTGTCTCGCTGCTCCGCCACGCGGTTGCGGCCTCTGACCACTCTGCACTCCGTGAAGCAGCGCGGGACCTTGATCTCAAGGTTTGCCTAGGCTGAGGCGACCCGTTCCTCAAGGGCGGCCACCTGCGCGTTGAGTGTTCCAGCCACAAGCGGGTCCTCCGCGATCCTCCGTAGCCCACCCAGCCTTGCACGGAGTTGCGTGAGGTTGGCTTGCTTGTCTGCGTTGAACTGGCCTGGCTCGAGTTTGCTCTTCGCGCCGCCACTGGCCGTGGAGGACTCGGGGGGGTGGAGGTGCCACCGCTTTGTTTCCAACATTTCCACCAAAAGTTGTACTTAGTTTCATTCTGTGTCTGACACGACGAGCACTTCCAATTGCCCGCTGCTGCTGCTGAGTGAGAGCGGGCTGGCATCTGGCTCTGACCACCGTGGCGACTCTGAACTCTGGTGTCCGAAACGCCGGAAACTGCCCCTCCAGGCAGAAGCGCTCGGGCGCAAAATGACTAGGAGGAGGAGGAGGAGGAGGAGGAGGAGGAGGAGGAGGAGGAGGAAGAGGAGGAGGAGGAGGAGGAGGAGGAGGAGGAGGAGGAGGAAGGGGAAGAGGAAAAGTTGGAGGAGGAAACCGCTTCTTCTCGCGGGGGGGCATTTCCCGCCCATCCTTGTCCGAAGGGGCGGGGGGCAAGTGGGGGCCCAAACGAGGCCGGATGGCCATGCGCGGTGACCGCCAGCCTTTCGCGCGGGCTACCACGACTGCAACGCCATCGAAACCAATATAAACTACGAGTACACCGAATTCGGCCAGGAACTCTACGCCTCTTTAACTGCGTCCTACCCCATGGTGCGAGTGCATACCAAGCCGCCACCCGGAAGGTCGCATAAGCGATCCCGTAGCGCATCGAGACCAGCACCAACATAGTTGCCCACAACCACAAGAGCCAGACGGACATCGACCAGCTGGGGCCCGCAGTGCTTCGACTGAACCAGCAGCACAGCGACTGAAACCAGCAGCGCCCCAACGAGAACCAGAGAAACTCCTGCGACCACTGGCAGCGGAATCAATGAGCAGGCCTCATGTGCCCTCGCAGCTCAGTCCACAGTGGGCACCTCAAGAGAGGGGACCCAGGGCGCACCCCAGGGAGCTGGCCCTGTCGGGCGTTGGTGATGATGGTGATGATGATGATGATGAGGAGGAGGAGGAGGAGGAGGAGGAGGAGCAGGAGGAGGAGGAGGAGGAGGAGGACCCGCCGCAAGCCGAGAGAGTGCCGCGGCCCGCGGGCCCAACCAAGCATCGCCAGCCCGTGGGCCAGAGACAGCCAGCCGCCGCAAGGAGGCGCCAGCCTTCCTGCCAACCTTCGCTGCCACTACTTGGCGGCGCGCAGAAGGGGGTAGGGGGAGGGGGGAAGGCTTCTTAGAAGCAGGCTGCTTCTTAGAAGGCGCCAGCCTTACATCTACAAAGAAGGCCGCGCCTTCTAAGAAGCAGGGGTGCTTCTAAGAAGCCTTCCCCCCTCCCCCTACCCCCTTCTGCGCGTGGACAGACTACGGAGGTCACGGCGATCATCGACGCCAAGATAGCTGCCCTCAAGTGGGAGATGCGGCCAAGGCGCCAGGCCCACTGGCAGGGCTGGAGCTAAACAAAATTCTTCGTTTCCGTTTTGGTTTCGGTTTCCCTCGTTCTGCCTTCCTTCTGCCCTTGCTGCGAAACGTAAGCAAAACGAAAACGGCCCACGAAATCGCCAAAACACCGGGTACACGTCGCCACCAACCCTAGTTCCAAACGAGGTGGTGACAACACCCGGCGGTGAGTCTCGGGCGATTCGGTGTCACCATCCAGTTTGGGGACTGGTGTGGCTTTTCGAGGATGTCCCGAATGCTGGTGGGTCCAGGAGTCACAAAACCCGGCGGTGACCCCGTGCTCCAAAAACCTGGCGGTGACTTTTGGGGGATTCCAGGTCACCACCTGGCGGATTTCGGAAAACCTGAACCCAAAACCGTTTCCATCTCTTGGGGGCGCATGTTTCGCTTCCGCCGCCTTCCGCCGAGCTTCCGCCGGCTTCCGCCGGCGGAGGCGGCCCCGTTTTACTTCCGCCAAGCCTCCGCCGCCCTTCCGCCGCCTTCCGCGGCGGAAGAGGTGACAACAACTTCTATCCTCGAAGGCAAGGCCCTTTTTGGAACGCCTTACCCTTTGTGGGCCCCGGAAACGGCAGGGCCGTTTTTTCACCGTTTCCAAAAAAAATGTCCCGTGAAAATGGGAACGGCAAAACAACGGCGACCGGAAATGGCAAAAAAACGGCTCTAGGATTGGAGCCGGAGCCGGAACCGGTCAAAAAACGGCCGACGGAACCGGCACAACAACGGCGTCGGAAACGGCAACGAAAACGGCAAAACGGAGCTGGTCACAAAACGGCCCTGTCGCTTCCAGGGCCCACTCAGGCCTTACACCTGATACCTCACCACTTGGCTTGGGGGCTCCCAACGTACCTGCGGCGCCGTCGTCTTCCCCGGGGTCGCGCGCCCAGCAGAGCAACCCCGCCAGCCGCCCGAGGCCACCGAGGCCCTCCGCACCCGGTCCTTCCAGGACGAACTGCCGATCGAGCGGCACTTCCCAAAACGCGAGCACGCCGCGGAAGCTGCAGTCGCCGGAGACACAGACCCTCTTGCGTTGGCAACAAAAATCACGACGGGAAATTTGTAGCTATTTTCGGCCTCCGGGGTCCCTCGCCAAACCCTGGGGCCGTCAACGAAACGACTCAGGATGAAAAGCCGGTCCCGGGGAAGGGGTTCGGACCTCTGGGGGTCGAGGTTGCGAACGAAATCACGACGTCGGGGGACTGGGGAGGCATCGCGCCGAAGAGCCCGGGGCTCTTCGGGAGCTGCGACCAGAACCAGCAGAGCAGCTTAGGAAACCAGCGCGGCAACGCAGAGGACCACCAGAGCGACGACTGGAACAAGCAGAGCGGCCCGGAGCGCCAGCAGAGCGACCGCATCAAGGCCCAGCCGCTGCCTCTGCAGCACAGTCCAAGGTGGGCACCTCAAGAGAAGGGGGCCCAGGGCGCCACCCAGGGCGCTGGCCCCGAGAGGCCAGCCTCCTCCCTCCTCCTCCCTCCTCCCTCCTCCCCCCCCCCGCCTCCCTCCTCCCTCCTCACTTCTCCCTCCTCCCTCCTCCCTCCTCCCTCCTCCTCCTCCTCCTCCTCCTCCGCCTCCTCCTCCTCCTCCTCCTCCTCCTCCTTCTCCTCCTCCTCTCCCTCCTCCTCCCTCCCTCCTCTCCCTCCTCTCCCTCCTCTCCCTCCTCTCCTCCCTCCTCCCTCCTGCCTCCTCCCTCCTCTCCCTCCTCCCTCCCTCCTCCCTCCTCCTCCTCCTCCTCCTCCTCCTCCTCTTCCTCCTCCTCCTCCTCCTCCTCCTGCCCCTTCTCGCAGGAGGGCCGGGCACCAGCCAAAACAACGCAGCCCATCGGCCCGCCGAGGGCACGACGGCCCACGGTGTCCAGAGCGCGACGCCTGCCGGGAGAAGCCACCGCCGCCCACCGAGAGGGGCCCCGACCTCGCCAATCTCGAGGAGGAGGAGGAGGAGGAGGAGGAGGAGGAGGAGGAGGAGGCTCTCGCAGAGGTCGCAGGGCTCGGACGCGCAGAGAAGGCGCCCCAGGAGGCCTTCGAGGTCTCCAGGAGAAGGACTACCACGCTCACGCGCGTGTCCCGAAGCCCGAGCTAGCAAAACTTCGGCTACATTACCGAGGACTCACACGGCCACAGGTGGCAACAGCCCCTGGGGGGGGGGGGGGGGGGTTCGACGAACCCTAAGGCCACGAGCAACCGCGACAGCAACAGGAGGCGGAGGAGGAAGACGAGAGGCGCCCTCGTACTGCGCCAATGAGGATCGAGAACCTACCGCGCGTCCACGCGACGGCACCCCAGCCGAACACCTTCCGACGGGCGCTTGGCGGCCTCGTTCCCTGACCTCGTGTTTTTTGTTCGACTGGGCATGATCAAGGAGTGCCCAACTCAACGATGTACGATTGGGGGACGTCCATCCTCGAGAGAGGTCCGTCCGAATAGCTGCGCCAAGGGTGTACGTATCCCCGAGTTCCTTTTCTTCTCTGAGCGGCCTATTCTTCGGGGGTGGAACTCGGGGATCGCAGCCTCGACCTTTCGACCTCAACCCTCGCGGTCGGATGCAAACCGATCGACCGTTTCGAACCCCTGACGTCCCCGGCCTCTGGTTCGAGCAGCTCCTCCGCGCGCACCTTCGGGGGCGGCCAAGAGGGGGGCGTCTAAGAGGGGGGGGCGCAAATCATGGACGGCGGCATGTGCGCGGCCCAGGGGGGGGGGCAGGGACGTAATGAAATGAGAAGAGGCGCCATGATATCTTGGGAAATATCATGGCCCACGCCATGATATCCACCCCCGCTGGTCATCACCCCGCTCTTTGCCGCCCCCCGCACCTGCATCAGGGTCATCGCCACGGCCCCCGGCTCTCCGGGGCTGCAGGGCGTCCAGAACAGCCCGCCAGAGCCCGCCTTGCGGGGCCACGGAAGGCGCAGCGGCAGATGGCGGCGCGCACAAGGGGGTGGAGGGAGGGGGGGGGCCTCTTAGAAGGAGGCTGCTCCTTAGAAGGCGCCGGCCTTACATGTGTAGATGAGGCCCGCCTCTTCTAAGAAGCAGGGGTGCTTCTAAGAAGCCCTCCCCTCTCCCTCCACCGCCCTCTGCGCGCGGCTGAGGCAGCCCGCAGCAGAAGGGGGGATGGGGGAGGGGAGGGAGGGAGTGAGGACACCCCTGGGGACGGAGGAAGGGCGCCGTGCGAGGGAGAGAGGGAGGCGACAGAGTTCGGCGTCTGAGTAGTGGGCGGGGCAGGTGGCGGCCTGTTGTTGTGATGCAGACCCCCGTTGCCCATCGGGCTCGAGCTGCGAGCCGCGCAGGCTCAGGGCTGGCCTCACCACGCAACTGGTGACTCAGCTCCGAACTCAGAAGACAAGCTTCGATCCATCCTCTCGCCCACCATTTTGGGGAGGGAGGGACGGCGGCGGCGCCCGGGCCGGCGCGCCTCGAAGTCGGACGGCGCGGTGAGGCCCTTCGCCAAAAGCGGCGACTGCGCTCGTGGACGCATCGTCTGGCCGTTTCGGAGGCCCCCTTTGGGGGGGCGGGTCGCTATTTTGCGAGGCGGGGGTTTATCCATATCCAGTGCCTGGGAACCGACGTCCTGGTGCCCTAGCGGGCGGTGGATATGGATATATTTCGGCCCCCGGGGGCCCGAATATGTCCATATCCATCGCCTGCCGAGGTTCCGAAAACTGACCCTCCAGGCGGTGGTCATGTATAAATTCCCGCCTCGGAGATTTGGAGCCTCCCGAGTCGTGGCGGGAGAAGGGCTCCCCAATGGGAGGACGATAACGACTAAGTGAACAAATGAATATCCTCTCATCCTCGCTCTGCCCCTTGGCCCTGATGGCCTCCTCGTCCTCCCGTCCCCTCGTCCTCCTCCTGCTCCCCATCCCCCTCTCCCTCCTCCTCCTCCCCAGATATTAATGGAAACAGCGGCACGAACACAAACTTTCGGAGCGCCGCGCGGATTTCTTGGATCGCTGCTGGATCCCACCCCTGGCGCGCGCCAGGGGCGGCACCAGAGGCGCCGCTACTTCTGGGGGCCCAGCGCCGATCCAAGAAAAACTGGC
>CAUYUJ010002242.1:42500-50000 GCA_963575745.1 Prorocentrum cordatum | reverse complement strand
ATAATAAAGTAGGGGGGATTACATTTGGCGGGGGGGTCTAGATTTGAGCTGTCTTGAAGGGTTAGGGGGGATCTGGGCAAAGTGCCGCCCTTTCATGGATGGTCTGGGGGGGTCTAAAACTTGTGGTCTGGGAGGATTGTGACCCCCTCCCTTTTATTACGAAATCTGGAGTGCGTGTTTGTTCGTTCGGGACTACATGATCCAGGATGCTCCTCGATGGCCCTCGCCGACAAAAAATGCACACGTCCGCACGATGCCAGGGGCGGCCACAGGCGCCGCGGGTGCGGGGGGCACCAGGGGCGCCCCGCTTCCCTGTGGATGTTTTTCGGTTGCGTACGTGTTTGCTTGTTCGGGGCTACATGATCCAGGATGCTCCTCGATGGCCCCCGCCGGCAAAAAATGCGGCCACGGGCGCCGCGGGTGCGGGGGGCACCAGGGGCGCCCCGCGGCGCCTCCAGGACCACCCGGCGGGCGTCCAGGACCGCCTCGAGAGCGGCGACCCAGAACGCCCGCGGCCGCGGGGCCGTCAGCCCGGCGGAGGAGGAGGAGGAGGACAGTGAGGACAGTGCCGAGAGCGTGCAGGTGAATCACGAACACGCCTCGAAAAGGAAAGGGACGAGAGAGAGACCCTCATCCAACAAGGGGCACTCTCCGCGCCGTGCGCGGGGCCGGGGAGCAACGGTGCGAGGGTCACTAACGGCGCACCGCCGGGCAGTCCCCACTCGCACCGCGCCCCCCGTTGGGCAGACAAACCCACGCCTGTACATCCGCCCACTAGCCCACTATGCAGGTGCCTCGGGCTCGGGCGCCTGCTGCGGCATCGCAGGCTCCCCGAGCTCCGAGAAGACGAGCGGCTCGAGGGGCTCGCCCGTCTTGGGATGCAGGCCCCTTCGAGCCTGCTCGAGCATCGACGCGATGGCTCCGTCCCCCCCACTCCCAGCTCCCGCCGACCCCGACCCAGCCCTCTTGCACGCTCGAGACAGGCCGACCGACAGCCGATTGGGGCGCACAGCGTGCGCCCCGCACTTTACACAGATCAAAACTCGATCCAAGGCCTGGACCTGGTGTCCTGGCCCGACCTCCTGGGGGTCGCATGCACGGGAGGCCAGAGACTTTAACGACGAAGCCGTCGCTGCAAGCCTCCAGCAGGCACGACAGCGAATCGCTCCCCCAGCGAAGACCACAAAGTCGTGATCGGTCGGCCGCCGCGGACGGCGGGGCCGAAAGACAGCCTTCGGAGGCGCACGGAGTATCGGGGTGGAGAGGCGGGCCACGCGCTCGGCAGCCCAGGCCAGACACCGCATCGTGTCCTGGGCCCGAAGCAGAGAAAATTTGTGAGCCTTGACCACGGAGGTGGATCCAAGGAAATCTGCCGCAGCCACGCGGGCGAAAACATCTGCCCACATATTACCGAAAAAATGCTCCAGGGGCTCCTGGGAAGCCAGGCAGGCATCAAACCCCTCGATGACGGTCCGATGGGCCTTCGTCCAAACAAACTCGGGCCTGACAGGGTCGCCTCTATACAGCTCGTGGATGCTCCGCCAGATGGACGCGTGAGGCGCTCTGGCAGAAGCATGACGACCCTCCCAGGCCATTCCCTCGACCTGCAGCTGTAAATGATCAGTCACGTACGGGGCTGGCCTCTGGGCCCTCTGCAGGGCCTTGAGACCAGCAACGCGCTCGGCCCTGGGCACCGTCTGGATAGGGCCCCCCAGGCTCCCGAACAAAGCTTTGTATGGCCACAGGTCTCGGGTCAGTGCCACGACGGCCCAGCCACAGCGCCGTTCCTCAGGGAAATCACTTTCAAGACAGGACCCGTCCCCGTACAACTTCGACGGCCACGGCATGTCGATCGCCCCCCACTCGCGCTCAGCCTGAGCACGTGCAGGCAGCGGCCTGAAAACAGGCCTCAGGGGCAGCGCGTAGAGCACGTCGATGGCCGAGAAGTCCTGCACCTGGCCCCCGTCGCGCCACGGGGCTGCCTCCAAGATGTCCTTCCTCCTCTTGGCCACCTCCTCGGGGTGCGGCTCCGTCTCCTCGTCCTCCTGCTGCTGATGCAATACCTTGCAGCCGAAGATCTCATGCTCGAGGTCGCAGCAGGCCTCCCCGCAGAACTCGCACGAACCGTCGCCGCCGGAGCCAGCCTGCATGCGGCGCTGCGGCGACCAGAACCCGTTGGACTGCAGCTTGGCCAGAGCCCCTCTGTGGCCAGGCGCCAAGGAGGCGTGTCCCAGTCGAAGCGCACGAAGCCACATATGCTGCTGCCGCCTGCCGTCACCATCGGCTGGGGGCGCCTCAGGCAGCTGGTCGAGGATACGATGGCTCTGCCAACGGTCGAGGCTGCGACGCAGGAAAAACAGCTCCTCACTGGGACAATACTGCAGCAAACTGATATGCAGGCCCTCATCGTCAACCAAGATTGTAGAACTTGCCATGTTCCAGTTGACTCTCCTGAGGGACAACCACCAGGCCGACAGCGGGCCCTGCGCACTGGCCCACGTGACGTGAGTGTGGCGGGCTTCCCAGGAGTCACGCAAGCCCATCCAGGCCCGCTGCAGTCGGGAGAGCGTCACACGCCCATCCCACACCCACGCCGCGTACTGCCCCACGATGCTGAAGGTGGCGTGGAATATGGGGTCGAAGTTCCACTGCTGCGCGGCCAGGTACAGCGTCAGGGAGCCCGACCCCTTGTAGCCACAGAAGACGCCAGCCATGGTCCTCATCTGCTGCAGCTCCGTGTCGCTGATGCCGCTGACCGTGGCCCCGTGCCCCACGGATGGCAGCACACCCGTGGCCCAGAGCCGAGCCGCCCGCTGTCGTCCTGCTCCCTTCTGCAATGCTCGAACGCTGGCCTTCTTGCCGTGCATGGCCTTCAGGCGTCCCTTCTGCACGGCCCTTGTGGCCGACGACCCAGCTAGGTCGTGGCCAAGATTCCGCATGTGCCTCTTGCCAGCGATCTTCAGCAGCCTAGCGTACTTCTGAAAGTGGTAGCTGGTGCGCCTGGACGTCGTTAGGTGCCCAGACTTATCCATCTGCAGCACCAGCCCGAGGGGTCGGACAGCCCTGCAGAACGCACGAGTGGCAATGGCCATTTCTCGCACCCCGCTCGGGTCGTTGCCGACCCAGCACAGCGCGACGTCGTCCACCAAGTCCTTGGGCTGAACCTGAGGAGCGACCGACATCGTCTGGCGAATGCTGCGAGTCAACAACACCATGAGAAGCGTAGTGGCGTGGGTGCAGCCTGCCAGGATGCCCTGATACGCCCTGCGCGCCACTGAATACGAAGAATACGAGTACACCGAACGCAGCTGCTGGTACATCTGCACAAGCATGAACGCCATTCGCATAGGATATCCATTGGCCCTGCACTCCAACAAAATGGCATCATGCCTGACCAGCTCGTAGCATTTGAGCATGTCCAGCAGCACAATGATGGCGTCGTCATCGCACAGGGTCGCCATCTCCTTGGTGAGCGCCAAATCAAAGGACGCATCACTCGACGACTTGCCTCCAGTGTGGCCCCAGACCTCTGGTAGCGCATGGGCCTTCTCCCACGCTGCCGAGACAGGCCGCCTCGCCCGTCCCCAGATCCTGACCAGCGTGTTCATCAGCTCAATCAGGCGCTCCCCACCCCCTGGCTTGGGGAGTCTCACGAGCTTCGAGAGGAATCTGCCGTCTGGCCACAGCAGGAGGTGCTCGCACCGCTCGAAGTGGCGCGCCATGGCCGTCAGCGCCCCGTGGGAGAGGTGCTCCATGGCCCTGGGCGCGATGTTGATCTGCCCGACGCCTGTCTGCCAAGAGAAACAACGGATTGACTTGAGTACGTCGGCCGCCTCAAGCCTTGGCAGCTGCTCCCAAGTGTCAGCATCAACAGGTCGGCGAGCCAGCTCACCGCCATGCCGCACCCAGAAGCTTTCCCAGTATTCAAGCTTACGATCAGCCAGTACGTACCCATGTTGTAGCCCATTGCCTCCGTCCACGATCTCCTGGAGAGCCTTGGGCTTCATGAATCGGTGAGCTCCTTTGGCTCCAGCCACAAAAGCTGCCTGCGCCCACTGCCTCCAGCTCTGCATCACGGCCTTCTCATGCTTGGCCTCAGCATCGGAGGAGATACTCAGGATGCGGTCGACCTGCTGCTCGAAGTCTGCCTGCGCTAAGGCAAGTATGCCACGCGAGAAGAAGCCGACGGCTTCGGCGCCCAGGTGCGGCCAGACTCCCTTCCTCCGCCAGATTCTCTGGAAGAAATTCTCGCACTCCTGCAGGTGGCGCGCCGCCTTGGAGTGCACGGCGTCCCACGATAGGTCCTCGCCTGCCCGTCGCGGGGGCTGGTGTCGCTGAGCTCTCGACCGAGGCCGACCACCATCGGAGGATAGACCAGCCACTCCGACGACCTCCGCAGCAGGGGGTGCCCCATCGCCCAGGCCAGGCACTCCGTCGACGTGCGCCTCGCCGACGCTGCCGAGCTCGAAGACCTGCTGCGGGCGAAGCTGGAGCACGAAACTCTGCAAGGCCACTCGAACCCTCCTGAGGTGACGAGCCCAGCGCGCAGCCTGCGCCCAGGCCTGGGTGTCCGCCGACCTCCTGCTCCAGGCGCCTTTCACGACAGGGTGAAAACTCGCCAGCTCGAAGGTCGGGGGGCCTGGCACCGTGGAGTACCCCGCCACGTCCTTCACGACGTCGTAGCGGCCCCGCAGCTCGAACTCGATGCCGCTGAGCACGACGTCCCAGGCCCTGGTGATGCCCTCGCTGTCCGACGCACTCTGGATGATCGCCAAAATCGGGTCCCAGTCGGGGGGGAACCTCGCGCACCCCGCCGCAGGCGGCCTACGAATGCCGCGTGGCTCGACTAGCCTCCTGACCTTCGCGTCGAAAGGCGTGGCGGAGAACTCCATGGTCACGGGAAGATGCGGCCACGTCTCCGCGTCGACGACCACTGGTTGCCGAACGCGAGGCAGCAAACGACAAGACACCATGAACATGTCAATGGTGCGGCCAGGAAGGCTCTGAAGACAAGTTGGCTCTCTCGGCGCCAGCACCACGCCATTGGCCGACTGGAGCCAGGACAACGGGCCGAGCTCGCCTACCTCCATGTTGAAGTCGCCTCCGACGATCCACGGAACGCCCATGGCCTCAAGCGACCTGACATACTGGTACAGTTTGTACAGCATGGCCAGGTTCTCAGGCGACAGCTTCACGTCCACAATGAAATAGCACGACAGCATGACGAAGCCGCCCTTCACCCCCGCGTGGACATGGGCCGCCATCATCCTGCCTTCCTGCAGCACGTGACTGTCCAGGCCTGGGGGTTTGGTGATGACCGCCCGCAAAGGGGCCAGCACCGCAACCCCGCCTCTGCTGCCAACTCCCTGCCCAGGTAAAGCGGGCTCCCATATGCCATGGTACCCAGCAGCTCTTACCTTATTCTGCAACTTCGCCAAGGCATCGCCCTCGGCCTTGGCATGATGTTCCTGCACCGCGATGCATAAGCTCGAGCACGTGGGCAGGAAATCGACGAGCGGGCCGCCCGAGGACACGTTCACGGTGGTAATACTTGCAACAGAAGCCATGGTGCGACAAAGGAGGACGAACCACACAATACACGCAAAACACCGCCGTGGAGCCAGGCTAGACAGGGGTGAGCCTTGGCTTCTTGACCTTGGCACCCCAACGCATGAAGATCTCCTCCAGCCTGTGCTTCTCGCCACCAGCGGCGACGACCTCCTCCATGAAATCGGGGTCGTCGGAGAAGGCCGTTGGCTGTGGTGTGCGTGGCGCTGCAGCATCGACCTGCCGCTCGTCCTGCTCGACGTTGGCCCCAGCCTCGGCCCCAGCATCGGCCTGCGCCTTCTGGGCTGCCAACTTTGCCGCCTCCGCCTCCTGCAGCCTCTGCAACTCCTGGAAGCTCGCCGTGAGGCTGCCCGACAGCTGGTGATCGGCGCCCAGGCTCTGAAGCAGGATCCCCAGGCCCTCGAGCGTGGCACCAACCCCCCTGATCGGCTCATCGAGCGACGCCTTTTCGCCTGGCGTCGGAACCTGTCCTTGAAGCTTCTTGCGCTCCTGGTCCAGCTCCTCCATGCTTGCATCGATGGCCGCCAGCTTGTCGCGAGTGAGCCGTTCCTTCTCCTGCAGGTCGCGCATCTGCGCCTGCAGCCCATCGAGCTTGGTCTGCTGGTCGTCGCGCAGCTTCTGCAGCCTGGTGAACTGAGCTCCCATCTCGCGCAGTCGCTGCCCGAGCGGTCGGGACTCCGCCACCTTGGCTCGCAGCTCGGCCTGCTCTGCCAGCAGCTTGTCGCGCGTGGCCACGACCGACGGCTCGGAGATGCCCTTGAGCTTGCCGATGAGGTCGCCGACCTCGCGCAGCCTGTCCTTGGCGACGGACTCGGGGCCGTCCCCGTCCGCGGCCGGCTCCATCTGCACGTCCTCCCCGCCAGGCGGCGGCCTCTGCACCGCAGCCAGCCGCTTGCGGGCCTCTGCGAGCTCGGACTTGAGCTGGGCCACCCTGACGGAGTCATCCCAGTTGCCGTTGCCGCCGCCGCCCTGATGACCCTTCCTCCGCTGGGAGGGGGCCGAGGGCTGGCGCACGCCATGGAAGACCAGTCCCTTGCCGAGCTTGCACTTCGCACACTGCCGCGCCTCAGCATGATTCCACCACGGTCTCCCCGAGGGCCCGCAGCAGCTCTTGCAGTACCAAGGAAGCGCCTGCTCCGAGCGGTAATGCGGCGGTGGCATCTCCACGACGCCAGGCAGCAGCCCACTCGGCGGGCCGTGGCAGCGCGAACTGGAAAGGACTGGATGTGGGCGCCCAACTCCCACGGTGAAGGCGAGCGGTGGTCTGGCCGCGGACTAGCGGTATCCGTGCGGTCCCCAGGGGAACCAATCATCTTGAGCCAAAATGGCTACGGAGGGAGGAGGGAGGAGGGAGGAGGAGGACGAGGAGGAGGAGGAGGGGAGGGGGGGATAAGGCGGGAGTGAGGAGGAGGGAGGAGGTAGTGAGGTGGAGGAGGAGGGAGGAGGCGGAGGAGGAGGATGGAGGAGGAGGAGGTGAGGAGGAGGAGGAGGAGGAGGATGAGCCGCGTCTGCCCGCTTGGGCGGGCGACCCCCCTGCGTGGCTGCGCCGACGAGGCCGTCGCTTGCCCAGACGGGGGCCCGTCGCCCCCACCCCAATCCCAACGCCGCCAGTTCAGGGCCCCGTGGCCCAAACGCTCCCCTCCCTCTCCTCCCCTCCTCCTCCCTCCTCCTCTCTCCTCCCTCAGCCTCCTCCCTCCTCCCCTCCTCTTCTCCCTCTCCCTCCCTCCCCCCCCGTTGGGCGCTCTCCCAGCTCTCCCCCCCTCCCTCACTCAGCAGCGCTGGGCGGGGGCGGGAGACGGCTCGCCCCCGACGGGATGTCAAACTCGCCTCGCCGCCGCACCACTCCCTCCCGCCTTCTGCCTCCCTCGTCCCTCCTCCCTCCTCCCTCCTCCCGCCTTCCTCTCCCTCCTCCTCCTTTTCTCTCCTTTCTCC
>CAUYUJ010002242.1:0-40000 GCA_963575745.1 Prorocentrum cordatum | reverse complement strand
AGACGGCGCCGCGTGCACAGACTGGAGCTCGAAACCTACCTCGTAGATCATCGCGTGTCATGAATGTGCCTCGGGAGACGCGGCCGAGTAGCATCCAATCCCACGAGCCCTCTGGGCGTGCGCGGTTTGGCGAGTTTACTCTTCCAGTTTCCCTCTTCCCCTTCGGGGAGTGGTTTATCACCGTCCCCTTGTGATATACACCCCCTTCCCCGCCCGGCTGACAGCCCACCTGGAACCATGCCAGGGCCCCGCCCCCCCCCACCATCCCTGTCACAAGAACCATACAAAACGCACTCTGCCTCCACATTTGGAGCATGCGCGGCCGCCCCGCGAACATTTTGCACTGGTATCTTACAGGGACGGCCGGGGGGCCAGCAGATCCCACCTGCCTTCTGGGCGCAGGTGGTCGACCGACTGGTTTGACACATCAGTGGCTGCTGCCTTTTCGCGTTTCCCATGGGATTCCGTACCCTCCACGTGGCAACATTGGCCAAGAAAGCTCAACGCCGGGCCCAAGAGCCCCTAGTGGTTCCCAGCGGCTGGCGCACCTGGCGCGGCTGGAGCACGTGGAGCACTGGGCGCACGTGGAGCACGTGCCACACCTGGCGCGGCCGGCCCGCTTGGGCCTCCAGGGTCTGGTGTTCAGTCGGGCATGTCCCCCTACAGGAGGATTTTCGACGAAAAATAAAAAAGACTCAAAAAATACCCCCAAAAGATAAACAAATCCTCAAAACATAACCCCGAACCCACGATAATAATGTACCTTCCCCCCTTAAGTCGTTAGATTTTTTTTGGTCGACCAATAAAAGTTTGGTCGGGGGCGCGGGGGCGCGGAGGCCGAACTTCATTATCACGGGAAAAGTTCGCCATCGAGATTACTTCCTTCTTATGTTGAGATAACAACATCAAGCGAAGCGAACACGTTTCAGGATGTCTCAAGCGAAACCAATGTCCTTCTGTCTCTTTGTAGTTATTTCTGTCTCTCTTTCTTTCTTTCTTTCTCTGTCTCTCTCTCTCTCTGTCTCTCTATCTCTTTCTCCTTCCTGGCCTCTCTGTCTCTCTCTCTCTCTCTGTCTCTCTATCTCTTTCTCCTCCTCCTCCCCCTGGCGCCCTGAACTTGTTTATCGCTGGGGTTGATTATCCTGGGAAAACGAGGCACGTGAGCTACCCTACACGAGCAGATGAAAATTTTAATGTTCATCAAGCCTTTACACATTAAATCTAATAAGTTTTAAACTTTGGATTTTTGCTATCTCCTTCTCCTCTCCTCCTCTTGCTCTTTCTCCTCCTCCTCCCTCAAGGATGTCCCAAGCGAGATCAGCAATAATTTGAAGATGTCTCAAGCGAAACAGACAAATAGTTCGAGGATGTCTCAAGCGAAGCAAGCAATTCGTTGAGGATGTCTCAACCGAGACAATCCTCAAGATATCTTTGGCTTTTTCCTCTTGATATCTCTTTATGCTGGCTCTGGCGGGCAACTTTTATTATCTCTCCGAAAACCCCGAACTTTACTATCCCTGGGGGTTTATTCTCGTGGGTTCAGGGTTTGTCCCCAGACTATGGACTATTTGTTGACGATGTTTGGGGTATTTTTCATTTTTCGTCGAAAATCCCCCTGTAGGGGGACGGGCCCGACTTAAGTCTGGTGCATCTGGAACCCGTGGCATCTGCGGCGCTCTTACACGGTATGCTGACTCCGGGGTGTCACGTATGTGTTGAGAGGGCGGGTGGGAGTGAGCAAGACAGCTTGCGGGCGGGTGGAAAGCTTGACCCCGTCCCCTACCCCCCCCCATTGCCGGGAGGAGAGGGCGCGGGTCGTTGGAGCGTCCAAGATGGCCTCGGCGAGGAAGCTACAAGCATTGATGTTACAACGGTTTATGGCCACATGTTGGCCTCTTGGGGGGGCAGTGCTAATTGCGGAGCTCCCCTCCTTTGATCGATCTCCTCCAAAATGGCTCCACGATAGCCCCCGAGGCTCCCAAGAGTGCCCGAAAAGAACCCCAAGAGGTGCCCATGAGGCTTCAAGCTGCTCCCAAGAGGCCCCCAAGATGCCCCCAAGGTGCTCCCAAGAGACCCCCAAGAGGCCCTCCCTCCAGAGGCACCCCAGACGTCCCCAGAGACCCCCAGAGGCACCCAAGAAGCCCCAAGAGGCTCCCGAGACTGACACCCCAAGAGGACTCCAAGAAGCTCCCGGACGACATCCGAAGAACCTTCGAGAGACATTCCAGAGGACTCTGGCCTTTCTGCTCGGCCTCGCGCACCTCCTCCTCCTCCTCCTCCTGCTGCTCCTACTGCTGCTGCTGCTGCTGCTGCTGCTGCTGCTGCTGCTGCTCCTCCTCCTCCCTACCTTCCTCCTCCTCCTCCTCCTCCTCCTCATCTCCTCTCTCTCCTCCTACTACTACTCATCATGCTCCTTAATCCTCCTGACTCCGCCATCCTCCTCCTCCTCCTCCTCCTCCTCTCCTTTCTTATTCCTATCTCACTCACTCTATCTTCCTTCCTCTACCATCTTATCCTCCTGTATTATCTTAAAATCCACCCATCACCTCCCCTCTCCTACTCCACCTCCTCCTCCTCCTCCTCCTCCTCCTCCTCCTCCCTCCTCCTCCTCCTCCTCCTCCTCCTCCTCCTCCTCCTGCTCCTGCTCCTGATCCTCCTCCGATTCTTCCTCCATCCTCCCCAATTTGGGGTACGATGTCGCACCCAGCCCTGTATTCCACTGCGTGCTCCTCCACACCCCTGCTCAGGGCCACTCGTCGGGGCATCTTTTCTGGATGGGCTGGTGGGGTTACGCGAAGCGTCCCACGGGACCGCGTGGCCCCAGGAATGTGCGCGGACGAGGGGGGGGCAGGGAGGAGGAGGAGGAAACGGAGGAGGAAGAGGAGGAGGATGATGAGGAGGAGAAAAAAAGGCGGAGGAGGAGGAAGAGGAGGAGGAGGAGGGGGAGGATCTTTGGAGGTGGAGGAGGAGGAAAAGTGAGGAGGAAAGCGAGGAAGGAAAAGGGAGTGAAAGGATTGGAAAAAGGGGCAGGGGTGGAGGAGGAGGAGGAGACGAGGAGGAGGAGGAGGAGGACGAGGAGGATGTGAGGAAGGAAAAGGGAGGAGAAAGGGGAGGAGGAAAAGGAGATGGGAGGGAGGGGAGGAGGAGGCGGAAGGATGGAGTAGGGAGAGCTTAGGAGGAGGAGGAGGAGGAGGAGCGCAAGGAGGAGGCGGGAAGAGGGGGTGAAAGAAGGGCGGCGCGGGACAGAAAACGCCCGTCTTCTATGTCCGAGGCCTTCCGTGACGACGCCTCAGAGTCACCAAGAGGCTCCTTCCGCCGGCCTTCCGCAGGCCTCTCGCCGGCCTTCCGACCTCGTCCGAGTCCTCGTCCTCGTCCTCGTCCTTGTCGTCGTCGTCGTCGTCGTCGTCCTCCTCCTCCTCCTCGTCTTCGCCAGCTCCCGCCGAGGGCGAGGAGAGGCGCCGAAGGGGAGGCCCCCCCCTCTGGAACGCGACAGCTGGGGCCGTCCGAGACCCCCATCGCGCTGTGACAAAAATCACGACGGGAGGTTTTTGTTTGGGACGCATAAAGACGTACTAGTACTACATGTTTTCCTTGGAGGCGCGCGTCCGACCCAAACATATAGTATAACCATCTTGTAGTATATCGCTTCCCGAGCGGTGTGGCCAGAAAGCGCCAGCCACGACACATGTACTAGAAGATTTCTTGGTGCGCGCGTCGCCCCTGGCGGAGCGACGCACAAATACTATAAATATGTTGTGGGGACACCGATCTTTCTCTATTTTCGGCCTCCGGGAGCCCTTCCAGGGCCTCGGGATCGCGTTCACAAAACGACTCGGGATGAAACGCCCGTCCTGTGGAAGGGGTCTAGACCTCTGGGGGTCGACGTCAGGAAAAAATCATGACGTCGGGGGTCTGGGGAACGCGACAACTGGGACCGTCGGCAGGGACGGCGAATCCCCGGTGCTCATGACGGAACTCGTCCGCCCGAAAAACAATGTGTACTATACTTAGGTCGGGCCTGTCCCCCTACAGGCGGTGTATTCAAAAACTATTTAGAAATGGCCCGACTTAGTACTATACCCAAACTCCCTGGGGGGGCGGGTGAGGGCCCTACAGTCGTGGGTCTGGTGTACAAGACTCCCGCCCTGGGGCGCGGTGCTGGTATACTGAAGGTGGCCCCGAGCTGCGGGATCTGATTGTGGCCTCCTTCTCCTCCTCCTCCTCCTCCTCCTCCTCCTCCTCCTCCTCCTCCTCCTCGTCCTAGCGAACAGGGTCGGCGGCACCGGACGTAAGGCCTTAGCAATCTGACTGTGGCGGGGAGGGTGTGGTACACAACAGAATATCGAGGAACTCGGAGCAGGGCACTCGCACGACCATCGAACCATTGGCTTACCCTCGCTAGGACGTCCATTCCCCGTGCATGTTACGGTGTCGTGTTGCTGTTGGTGTTGTTGTGGCTGTTGGTTTTGTTGCTGCTGCTGGTGTGATTGTTGTTGTTGGTGGTGTTGTTGGTGCTGTTGCTGCTGCTGTTGATGTTGCTGTTGCTGTTGCTGTTGCTGTTGTTGTTGTTGTTGTTGTTGTTGTTGTTACTGTTGTTACTGTTGTTACTGTTGGTTGTTGTTGTTGTTGAACATTATTAATTCTAAAGAATAATTATTGTTGAGCCCCCTGGTGCACGGCCCCCCTGCGCCGCCTAGGCCGCAGCTACATTTTCATCATTTTCGTGAGGAAGCCTCAGGTAATACGATGTCATCAAGATCCGGTTGTTTTGTTGTAATCCGCTTTCCCTTGCAAAAAAAAAAACACTATAAAATGACATTTCTTGTTCTAATATAATCAAATTTCAAGAATCCCTTGCAAAAAATAAGGTAAAGTGGACATTCGCGCGCGCAAGACGAAATCCTTCCAAAAGCTTAGTGTTCGGAACGATTTTAACATAAAAACATCAAAAAACCAATGTTTTTTCAACAAAAAAATGTCAAAATCTCATCCCGCGCGCTCTTGCGGATTCGTAGGAAACCCAACACTGTTTAAACATTTCTGTCAAACGGGCTTTTGCGAGCAACTTTTTCGAACTTCTGCGACAACGGTTGCGCACCTGCCAGGGCCATCATCCCTGTCAAATAATACCATGCGGGTCACATTCGTTTTTTCTTCGCGCGCGCACGCCGAAATCTCCAAAAACCATTGGGCTTCTTAAGAATTTTAGCACCGCGCATCATAAAATCACACGAATCGCACGTACGAGCGTAGGCTTCACCTGCACCGTCTTTTCAAATTTCTAACATTCCGCGCGCGTGTCCTAACAACTCGTCTGTGGGTGTGGACTCCTCGCCAGTGGACTTGTTGTGGTAGCCACGGTCGTCCGCAGCACACGAAGTGAAGTGTCCCGAATACGTCATTGGGCACGGTGGGAAGCGCGTGCACTGATGGATTATAGTGGGTGGTGGCGAAGAGTCGTGTGGATATTTGGTAGAGCTTGCACTGCCCCCCCACAAAGTGGGGGTATTGGATGGCGTCGCATGAAAACCCTGGCACTGGTGAGAACACTGAGCGTTCGGGTAAAGTGATTGTTGTTGTTGTTGTTGTTGTTGTTGTTGTTGTTGTTGTTGTTGTTGTTGTTGTTGTTGTTGTTGTTGTTTTTGTTGTTGTTGTTGTTGTTGTTGTCGGGATTGGTGACGTTGTTGTTGTTGTTGGTGTTGCTGTTGCTGTTGCTGTTGCTGTGGCTGTTGTTGTTGTTGTTCTTGTTGTTGTTGTTGTTGTTGCCAGTGTTGTTATTGCCTGCAAGAAAACAGTACCCAGGATGCTCTCCGAGGGTCCTCGCCGAGAAGACGTGCACCTGTCCGAGCGATGCCAAGTGCACACCGGCCCGCGACTGTCTCCGGCGGTCCTCGGTGGCCTCGGGCGGCTGCTGCGCGAGGGCCGGATGTGATCGGCGGCGCCAAACAGGGGGCACACGTGGTCGAACTCCGAACTCAAGGTGAGGGGTAGCGGGGCAACGATCTGGGGGGGATGCGCATAAGGGGGGGGTGCGTCGACCTGGGATCGGCGATACATCGCCGATACATCGGCGATCGGCCCCCGAGAGTGGACCGCACGTTCCTGGGCAGGTTGGGGCTATCGGGCCCCTATCGGCGATCAATGGGCGATTGGGGGTCGATGCATCCCCCCTATGCCTATCCCCCCCTATCGTTGCCTGTGACAAGGTTCTCGTCGTCGTCGTCGTCGTCGCCGCCGCCGTCGTCGTCGTCTTCGTCGTCGTCGTCCTCGTCGTCGTCCTCGTCGTCGTCGCCGTCGTCGTCGTCCGCGTCGTCATTCTCGTCTTCATCGTCGCCGTCGCCGCAGTCGTTGTCGTCGCCGCCGCCGCCGTCGTCGTCGTCGTCGACGTCGTCGTCGCCGCCGCCGCCGTCGTTGTCGTCGCAGTCATCGTCGCCGTCGTCGTCGCCGTCGTCGTCGTCGTTCTCGTCGTCGTTCTCATCCTCGTTATCATCGTCGTCGTCGTAGTAGTCGTCGTCGTCGTCGTGGTCTTCGTCATCGTCGTCCTTGTCCTCCTTCTCCTCCTCGTCGTCGTCGTGTCCGTGTCCGTGTTCGTTTTCGTCGGCGTCCTCGTTCTCGCCCACGTCGTGAACAAAAACTGTCGGAGGTCCTCCCAGATTTCTTGGATCTGCGCTCTGCGCTGGACCCCCTGGTGGCGCCCCCCCTGGCGCCCTCGGCGAGCCAGGAAGGGGGTTTCAGAGCCGACTCAAGAAATCTGCGTGGACGTCCGAAAGCTAGTGTGCATGAAGCGACTGCTTACTCTTGTTGATTCTTATACTTCTTCTTCTTCTTCTTTTTCTTCTTCTTCTTCTTCCTCTTCTTCTTCTTCGATCGTCGCCATTGGGCCCTCCAGGCACCCCGGGGGTGCCCACCCGACCAGCGGGCCTGGCTGCAGCGGTGGCGCGTGTCGCCAAGGCACAGCGCCAGCAGGCGCGCGCGCGCCTCCAAGTCGGGCAGCGGGACCATAGGGGAGCCAGAAAAAGGCATCTGCCCCCCCCCCCCCCCCCCAGAGGCTCCAGTGGGGGGCGCCACAGGGGGTCCATGAGGAGGGGAGGAGGAGGTGGAGGAGGAGTAGGAGGAGGAGGAGGAGAAGGACGAGGAGGAGGAGGAGGAGGAGGAGGAGGAGGTGACACCCACACACCCCCTCACGATCCCAAACGACACCCCACCACCCCCGACCAGGACGGGGCCGAGGCGGGCCTGCCGAACTGGCACCGCCACTCAGGGCGTGCTCCTGGGGGACGGTCCACGCTCGAGCGCTAGCCTCGAAGGCCGCCGAAATCTCGCCCCCCCCCTCCTCCTCATTCGCCACCTCCTCCTCCTCCGCCTCCGCCTCCGCCTCACTCCGCCCCTCCTTCCGCCTCCTCGTTCACCTCCTCCTCCCCTCCCTCGTTCTTCATTCTCCTCCTCCTCCTCCTTCCGCCTTCTCCTCCTCCTCCTCCTCCTCCTCCTCCTCCTCCTCCTCCGGCTCCTCCTCCGGCTCCTCCTCCAGCTCCTCCTCCGGCTCCTCCTCCGGCTCCTCCGGCTCCTCCTCCTCCTCCTTCTGCCCCCCCCCCCGTCCTGGCACCCCGCCTGCCAGGGGGGCCTGCGGGTGCGGCCGTCGGGGGCGGGAGCCAATTTTGGGCAAGCCACCCCTGAGGATCTTGCCGTCGCTCGGGCGGTCCTTCCCCGTGCTTTGTTCGGTTCGTGCGTGTACTTGTGAGGAAGACAATGATCGGGTTGGGAGGAAGGGGCTGTGAAAGTACAGGGCGCGACTGTGTAATAAACCCATCAAACACATTCATCAGAATTGCGATATAGTGCGGACGATGTGATGATTTCTCCCAGCTCCGGCCTCCCAACCCGATCAAATTATCTCTCTGTATTTGTTCCCAGGTCGGTTCACGATGGTCTGGGCTTTATGGCGCTGGCCTCGCCGACAAAAATGCGCACGTCCGAGCGATACCAAAAGGGGTTATTTGGTCGTGGGCGCGCAAACATGGATTAGCGATCCATGGATGGATCGGGGGAGGCGCCCTCCCCAAAATGCGGCCGGTGCCGCCTCGCTCGGCGGCGGAAATCCGCGATTTCCCGTGGAAACGGGGCCCGTCGCTGACCCACGCCCCCTTAATCCATGTTTGCGATCGCCTGACAAGGGGGGGGGGATATTTGGGGCAATCATCCCCCGAGAATGGCGGGCGCTCCCCCCAGCCCGCCGTGCCTTCGCGCCGCATGCTCACCCTCGCGCTCCCGCGTGGCTTCACATATTTTCCTGGGTGTCGACGACTGCTAATGTCTGTACGTGTTTTTCCCCCTCCTCAGTCACGACGCGAACAAGCTGCGACAGGAAACCCTGGGCGCCGTGGCTTGGCGCTTCCAGGAGGCCTCCAGGAATGCGGAGGCGCCGCATCTCTTTGCAGACAGATCTTCGGGCCCTGAGTGCCTCTCAAGGCGGCCGAGGCGCCCCTGCGGGCCCCCCAGCGAGCCCTCTGGGCAGAGGACCGTATACGTGGCAGCAGAAACGTGAGGGGGGCGACGGGGGAAGGGGGGGAGTGCGGAGGCCGATGCCTCCCTCCTGCTCCCCGGGGATGTAGACTCGCTTCTCGAACCGCCGCCGGATGGCGGAGTCGAGGTCCCACGGCGTGTTCGTGGCGCCGAGCACCAGGACCTGGCCGCGGGCGGGCTCTGGCCATCGCTCGGACGTCCATTCCCGGTGCGTTTCTCCGGTTTCGTGCGTGGTCTTTTCGCCAGATGGTCGAGGATGCTCCTCGAAGGTCCTCGCCGAGAAAAAAATGCACACGTCCGAGCGATGCCAAGGGCGCCTCAGCAGGGCGGGCGGGCAGGGCTGGGGCGACCGTCGTCGTCCTCCTCCTCCTCCTCCTCCTCCTCCTCCTCCTCCTCCGCCCCGGCCACCCCCGGGCCCCCGGGGAGCGCGCGCTCGGCACGGGGGGGCCGCTCTCCCCGCCGCTCGCGAGAGCGTGGCCGTGGGCGGCCCGCCGCGGCAGGCGAGCTTCTTCCTGGGCGGCGCAGGCCACTCGAGAGCTGCTCTCGGAACCTGCCATGGGGCGCATCGAGTTTATTATTATTATTTGTTCTTATCATCATTATTATTATTATTATCATTATTATCAGTATTATTATTACCATTACTATCATTACTACTATTATTATTATTATTATTATTATTATGATGATTATTATTATTATTCTTATTATATATATCTCAATTTTTTAAAAGGGGCATGAGGGAGGGGACGACCGCAATATCTCACGAGTAATCCGTGCACTCCGTGGCGATACGCGGCAGAGACAGCCTGCGGCGGACAGAAAGACTGCGATTCTGTCGTAACGGCGCCCGGCGCCCGGAAATGCAACGATTCTGTCGCAACGACGCGCGGCGGCAGAAGATGCTGGCACGAGATGTCCTCCCTGGAGGCGTGCGTCCGACCCGAACAGCTGTATGCATGCTCATCGTGTCGTACGGTGTATTCGGCCTGACCCAAGGAGCGACAGATAAGGAACGAAGCCCCTTTTTTCCAAGCAAGTCTAGGAAGTCCGAAGGAACATCAAGGGGGGCTCGCCGCCAAAAAGGTAGCAGAACGCATGCAAACCGAAGGAGCGACCGAGCCCCGTTTGAAAAGTAAGTGTTCCTTATTCAAGCCGGACACTGTGCATCATTTCCCGAGCGGTGTGGCCAGAAAGCGCCCGCCACGACGCATATCCTATACGATTTCTCGGTGCGCGCGTCGCCCCTGGCGGGGGCGACGCACACATAGTATTAGTGTGTTGGGGTGACGCCGATGCCAGCAGAGGACGGGCAGGCGTCCAAGGCATCGGGGCCTGCTCGAGGGATGCTATCGAGAAAGCCTGCCGAGGCAGCGGGCGCCGCGGGAACTCGGAGCGTCGGCGCGAACGAAATGGACACGGAAAGAATGGGCACGATGCCCAACAGCAGTTCCTGTTCATACTGGACAGGGCCCGCTGTCCGCGCCGCCGCGGCCCGTGTCCGTTTGAGACAGAAGGCCGCCTAATTACACAACAGCGGCCGCTGCTGGCGTGGGACAACACCTGTTGTTGGGCATCGTGCCCGACTTTTCTGGTCCCGTTTCGGGCGTCCAACGAGCGGGCTCCAGGCATACCACGGGCGCGCTGGGAGGGGAGGGCGACCCCACGACGAGAGGAGGCGGGGGCGCAGCGCGGCCCGAGGCGCGCGCACGGGGACGCAGGGGGGCCGGAGGCGAGGGGGCCGTGACACCTGGAAGGCCCTGTGGCCCAGACCACGAGATCCGCGCACGCACGTCTGGGGGCGAGCGAGGGGGGAAGGTGAGACGGAGAAGGCCTTCTCTTACCAGCCTGGAACATATCCCTATCCCTATGCTGGGCATCTCCTCATCACGATGCCAATCTTAAGGATTCCCTCATTTTTTGAAGGCGAATCCCTAAGATTGTCATCGCCTTTTGGCGTGTCAATCTTAGAAATATGGATAAGTTCGAGGCTGGTAATTCTGGGCAGGTTCGGATTGCGGGGGGCATGAGATGGAGGAGGGGGGCCAGCAACGGGGGCCGCTGGGGCCCTCGGTGGAGCTCCCGATGGGGCCACGAAAAGGTTTGAGGGGCTTGCCGAAACGGCGGGTTGGACCGCATGCGGGCGTTGCCACTGGAGCCTCGGGTGGAGCTCCCCATGGCACAGCCCTATGGGGGCCAGGGAACGTCCAGCGGCAGGGGGAGTGGGCAAGGCTTCTTAGAAGGAAGTTCTTGGAGGGCGGCGGCCGTACATCTACGGACGAGGACCGCGCCTTCCAAAAAAGCAGGAGCGCTTCTGAAAAGCCTTCCCCCCTCCCCCTGGCCCCCTCTGCGCGTGGCCGACCCTTCTCGGGCGCGGCCTGACCGACCTCTAGCCAACCATCCCCTTCCGCGACGCCGCCCTCGCTCGGAAGCCGGGCACGGGCTGCTAAATCCGCGGCTGCTAAAATCGACCTCCGGGACGTTGTCTTCGCCCTTCCGGGAAGAAGCCCGTGGACCGTTTCGCGCGCCGCGCCTCCTTCCGGGAAGCTGCTTTTTCTGCCCTCCGGGAGGGCCGCTCTAGCAGCCACGGCTTCAGCAGCCCTCGCCCAGCTTCCGGCTCGCCCTTTATCGAGCTCCTCTCCGGCCGGCCGCACACGCGCACGCCCCGGCGCGAGGCGGAGGCGAGGACGCCACGGCAGGGGCTGGGCTGCCAGGGGTCGGTCAGGGCGCCCCTGGGCCTTCGGGGAGACGCAAGGCTCGGGCTCGGGGGGCTGGGGCTGGCCTGACGGGGCCATCCTTGAGGGGCAACTGTTCCACCACCGCTGCCACATGTAGGACGGGGGAGAAGGGAGGATCAGGAGGTCCTCCTCCTCCTCCTCCTCCTTCTCCTCCCTCTCCTACCTATGGTAGTGGTGGTGGAAAATGAGCCCATCAACCCCGAACATGACGGAACTAATTCTGAAACTCGACGCGACCTCCCGCCGCAGGCAGCCCACGAAAACAGGACCGTCAAACTCCAGGACGCGCTCGGCAAAAAAGTCGGCAAACCCGAATTCTGGCGTGCTCGAGCCTTACGCTTCCCCGACATGAGATCCGCACACACCCTCGTCCTCAACCCCCTCTTCTGCGAGGCCAATTCTTATACACCACCACCGCCTGCAAGAGTAATTTACCGCAAAAAGGGTTAGGGGCAGGGTCATGCGGGAGGGCGGGAGGGGGACTGCGGGCTTTTCACCAGAGCAAAACTGCACCAAATCGCATCGCAGATTATTCTCGATCTTGGTGGTGGTAGTCAGTTACTGTGCTCGGATCTTCGAAGTCTGGTGGCCCTCGGGTCAACGAAAATCCGGCCCCCGGCGGCCGCTCGGAACGATCAGGGCACCCTCAGCAAGCCCTCGGAGAGGCACGGCTGCTCGACAGCATCCCGAGGCGAGGCTGGCACCAAGAGCAGACGACAACTGCCTTGCCCTCAAGCCCTTCTTGGTGAGGGGCAACGACAGGGGGCGACTGGCACCGGGGGGGGGGGGAGACAACATCGACCTGGAATCGGCGACACCTCGTCGATAGGCCCCCGATGGCAAATGCCTACGGTCCTGGGCGGGGTGGGGTGGGGCTATCGGGCTCCTAGAGCGCGCTTAATGATGCGCAGCCACAACGCGCGTAATGGGGGGGGGGCGGGGGGTCATAACGTAACGCCCCCCCCGCCGTGTGGCTGCAGCACCGCAGCGCCTGTGCGCATCACAGCAAGCACCACAGTGCGCAGTGCAGCATGCACCGCCGCAGCCACGTGCACCACATCGCCTATGCACTGCACAGCGCATACGTGCACCATCGTCCAGCACCAATGTTTGCATCATCCACACTCTCCTTCGAACATTATTTGGTGCTGGTGTTTGCTGCCGCTGTGTTGCATCTACGTTCTGGGTGCTGCAGTACTCTGACTCAACCGCCTCCATAACCAAAGCATGCCACTAAACTTGTCTCAAATCTGTACTGCACTGCCTGTTTCCGATGCGTGCTACACGCGTGCACCACAGTGCTTGCGTACACCACAGCGCCTGCGTGCACCACAGCAGCCGCGTTCACCGCAGCGCCTGGGCACAGAATAACGCGCGGGTGCACCACAACGCTTGCAGATACCAGAACCCCTGCGTTGATTACACTTATGTTGTAGAAATCGGTTCTGCGCAGAGTCTGAGCGCCCCTTGGCCCGACCGAATGGGCGGGCAACAGTGGTGCCTGACAGCACGCGCGACACGGGCGAACAGCTGCGTGCCCCAGTAATTAGCTCGCGAGCACCGCGGCGCGCCCGTGAACAATTTTAGCTGCTCTTGCGACGACCACCCGGCGGAATGGCGCAGGCCTCTCAGACAACGCCGTCCGCCACGCCGGCGAACCTCGAGCCTGGAGCCTCGATCCTCCGACCCGCATCCAATCAGACAAAAAATCCGTGGATTGCAAAAAACCGAAGGATTGCAAAAAGGATTGCAAAAAAAAACCTTTCGCAAAAAAAACAGGATTGCAAACAAACCCTTTTGCAAAGGGTTTTTTGCAATCCTTGGTTTTTGTTTGCAATCCTTGTTTTGCAATCAAGTCGGGGCCAACCGTGGCCAAGGTGTTCGAGCTGCGCGCGGCCGCGGCAACGAGGGCTCCCGGAAGCGCCACGAGAGCAGGCAGACGTACGACGACGACGACGACGACTACGACGACGGTCGCGGCGACTACGAGTACTGCGACGACTGCGACCGTCACGACGACGGTCACAACGACGACCAACGAGTATCGCTACGATCGAAATGAACACGAGGACCATGGCAGTTTCAACGACGACGACGACGACGACAATAACGACAAGCACGGCAACGATCACCACGACCGCAAGACAACCACGACGACGATTACAAGGACAGCCCGTTAATTACCCCCTCCAACTCTTCACCTGCTGCTCCTCCTCCTGATCTCAAGTTTAATGCTGCGACTGTTGCCACACTAGTTCTGCTACAAATGCCACTGCCACAACCATCGCGACCCTGCCAGCACCAGAGTACCGAGTGTGCCCCGCGCGCGTGCGCAAAAACCGCCGGACCCTGCATGTGCGACAGTAGCCTGCGACCGCAGCAACATGTCTGCGAGCGCGGATAATGAGCCTGGCAGCGCCATGCTAGGCCGGGAACGTCAAAGTAGCCTGCAAGCACCCACAGCAGCCAGCGAGCATCAGGCACTACGGAGGGGGGGCGGGAGCGTCACGGGGGGGGAGGAGGGGGGGCACAGTGCGCGCTACGGCCCAGAGGATTGAAGAGCATGTTCTCATCGGCGATCCATGGACGACTGTGGGCCGATGCATCCCCCCCGACTGCCACCGATCGTGGGCGCCCCCGCAGACTGGGAGTGCACACGGCTCTTGGCGGGGCGCCGCCGGCCGCCGCAGGACCTCTGCCTGTCCTCGTCCAGCCCCGCCCCCGCCCTCGGGGACGCACCGACCTGGGCCAGCACGCGCCCGAGCCCAGACGGCCCTGTCGCGGAGCCTGGCCGGCCGTGCCGCGGCTCCCCGCCCGGGGCCAGGCACGACAGTTAAGTCGGGCCTGTCCCCCTACAGGGGGATTGTCGATGAAAAATCAAACATATTTCAAAAATGGTAAAACAAATCATCCAAAAATAGTCAGGGGACTATTTGTTTAAGTATTTTTTGACCTTTTTGGTACACTTTTGGGGTACTTTTCATCTCTCGTCGACAATCCCCCTGCAGGGGGACACGCCCGACATACCACGAGAGCGCAGAGGGGGGCACCGGCCCCATGTGACTCCCAGGCCTGGGCCCGCCAGAGGAAGGGATTG
This sequence comes from Prorocentrum cordatum, assembly GCA_963575745.1. NCBI lineage: Eukaryota > Dinophyceae > Prorocentrales > Prorocentraceae > Prorocentrum > Prorocentrum cordatum. The sequence goes on along the minus strand of CAUYUJ010002242.1, from coordinate 25,645 downwards.
GCTGACCCCCGTCAGCGGGGACCCCCGTCATGCGTGCGCCCCGACGCCTGCCCGCCCGCCCCGCCCCGGCCTCCGGCCTGAAGAGCCGATGAGGCTGAGAGGCCACGCACTGTTCGGGCCTGGGCTCAGCAGGGATCGTGTGATCTCCGCTCTGCCGGCTGCAGAGGCCACGGGGCGTCTGCGCAGGTCTGAGTTGCGATGTTGGAGGTTCTCGTTGACGGCGCGCGGCCTCGCAGTGCACAGAGACCTCACCGCGCGGTCCGCCACCGCACGGGCTTGGGACCTCGGAGGCCCCAGTCGCCCGAGACGTCCTCGGAGATCGACCCGAAACCTGAAACCGTGCGGTGACCCCGAATCCCTACTAACCTCTCAAGGTCGTTAGAACCCTCCCCCCAATGGGGGGTAAACAATTATTTTCTGGCAGCCTCATTCACGGACCAGGGTCCGAACAATAGGGGGCAACTAGATATTTTTGTGTCCGCGGCACCCGCCGCGCGACAGCGACGACGACAACGGCGACGAGGGCAACAAGGAGGGGGAGAGGAGGGATGAGGAGGATGAGGAGGATGAGGAGGATGAGGAGGAGGAGGAGGAGGAGGAGGAGGAGGAGGAGGAGGAGGAGGAGGAGGAGGGGGGGGTCAGTTTTAGGACCGGTCATTCACCGCCGAGTGAAAAAAAGGGGGGGTCAAAACCAAAGACCCATAAGGGCAAACTCCCCACGCGGTGTGGTCACCGGGCCCACGAGCTCTTCTTGGCCGGGCGCGGCGCTTGCCGCCAGAGGACCTGCGTCTTGCTCTTCCCCACGCCGTCCATCTGCGCCAGGAACTCCGTCTTGATGCGCCGCGACGCGTCCGACTCCCCCGACTCCCCGCGGGCCCCGCAGAGCGAGTCCACCTCCCGAGGCCGCCCGAAGCGGGGTCCGAATACGCCGACGGGGTCGGAGGATCGCGCCGCATCCAGATTAGCAGCAAAACGGTACAACACGCAGTTTCTCGGAGCTCCGCGCGGATTTCTTGAATCGACGCCTTGGGCGCCCCGAGCGCACTCCGCACGCCAGGGAGGGGATGCCAGCGCCGATCCAAGAAATCCGCGCGGGCCACCGAGAAATGATGTTTATGCCGTTTTTGTTGTTCCCCTGGCCTCGCCGATGCATCGGCGACGTCAGCGATGCATCGGAGACGTCGGCGTGGAGGAGATCGGGCTCCGCGTCGAGCTACCGCACCACCGATGCATCGGCGATGCGGCGCGATCCACCAACCCCAGCCTACTCCGAACCCTGTTGGGCAGCCCGGAGCCTCGTCCACGAAGATCACGGCGGGCCGCCGTTCGCGCGCGAGCTCGAACATGCCCCGCACGAGCTTCTCGCTCTCGCCCATCCACTTGGAGACGAGGTCGGACGAGGAGACGCTGAGGAACGTCGCATCGGCCTCGGTGGCGCAGGCCTTCGCCAGGTGCGACTTGCCCGTGCCGGGGGGGCCGTACAGCAGGATGCCTGAGCATCCTTAACCCGATCCCTATCCCCACTTGGCGCGGCCTTGGCCCCACTGGCCGACTTACTCACCTATGAAGGGGCCCCAGGACACACAAATAGATACACACAAATAAAAGGAATCCTCATATTTTCCAATATTTTCTGGGTTTTTGTCTTCCCCCCCACTTCCCATATTTTCCTATATTTTCCTGGGAATCGACGATTAATTGTGTCTGTGTGTGTTTTTTGTCCCTCCTGACCACTGGCCGACTTACTCACCTAGGTGGGAATATGTGCCTGCTCCTTCAGGACTCGCGGGGCCCATCCCCACCTAGGAAGGGTGGGCCGGTGGGACAGGTTGGACGATGCCGAATGCCGTGCCAGGGCTCGCGCTTGCCTTGGAAGAGCTGCGGGAAGCGGGCCGGCAAGATCACCGTCTCCTGCAGGGCCTCCTTTGCGGCCTGCAGGCCCGCGATGTCGTCCCACCGGACGCCCGGCTTGTCCCCGAGGACGGTCCCCATTAGGCTGTTGCGGAGCTCCGCGTCCAGGGGAGTCGGCTCCCTGGCCCTGGCCGCCTCAGTTGGAGGTCCCAAATCGTGTGGTGACAGACCGCGTGGTGACCTCGAAATCCCAAGAGGCCTCAACGCGCGGTCCGTCACCGCAAGGTTGTGGGGCCCTGAATGCCCCAGTCGCCAAAGACATCCTGGGCGAACGACCCAAGTCCCAAAACCGCGCGGTGATCCCGAATCTTCGGTGGCAACTCATGGGATCCTTTCATGCCACATTGCTGGCTCTGGCGAGTCGACGCTAGCCGACGCTAGTCGACTCTAACCGACGATGATCGACGCTAAATCGACGCGAATTTAGGCTAAGTCAGCGCCGTCTTAACGACAATCACCAAACGCTAGCGCGCCAATGCAAACCCCAGCAGAGAGCACGTTTCGTGGACGCCTGCTTGGAAGCATCCCTGGCCCCTGGACACGTCGGCACCAGACCCCCCCACCCCAAAACATTGGAAGCACCCGGAGAACCGCCCTCCCACCCCGGACACCGACCTCTTTAACCAGGTGGGGGCAGGGTCGAACCGGGGCCCCCTCCCCTCCCTGTGCAAGGGGAGGGTTCGAACCGAACTGGCCCACCCCCTCCCCTTAATCCGCCACCGTGCCTCTGGGCACGGAGTGGGCGTGTCCTCAGGTCCTTTCCCGAATCATCTAAGCCTCAATTCTCGATCCTAAGGGTTGTTGAGGGGCCCGGACCCAAAATTGCCAAATTTGGCGGGGCTTCCCGCGTCGTGTCGGGGCTTCCGCGTCTTCCCGTATGACTTTTTGGGGCCTAGAAGGCCCCAGGACGAGCCAAGAGGGTCCCAAGAGGCCCCCAAGACGATCCAAGCTGGCCGCGAGACGCCTACATATCTCTCCAAGATGCTCAAGATGGCCCCCAGACGGCCAAAGAAGCTTCCAAGACGCCCCAAGACGCCCCAAGAGGCCCCCAAGAGGCCTCTCAAGAGGACCCCAAGAACCAAACATCATTGGCGTTCCTTTGATTTTCGAAGGTTTTTGGTGTTCGCGCCTTTTCGGCTTCCCGACGCTCCAAGACGGCCCAAGAGGCACCCAAGATCGCCCCAGGACGGCTCCAGATGCCTTCAAGAGGCCCTAAGCCGGCCCAAGAGGGCCCCAAGACGGCCCAAGAGGCGCTCAGGACGGCCCAAGAGGCCTCAAAGACGGCTCCAAGAGGCAGTCCACATGGCGGATTCGAACGGACATTTCGAGCCCTCGGCCCCGAAGGGCCCCAGGGCACCCCAAGGGCTCTCCAAGAGGCCCCCAAGAGGCCCCACAGAGGCTCCCAAGAGGCCCCCAAACTGCCCCCAAGAGGCCCCCGAGAGCGCTCGGAAGAGACCGAAGAGACCCCCAGAAGCATTCCTAATAACTCTGACCCACAACCCAGGCACGGTGGCGGGATGAGCCGACGGTCATTAGATATAATCCTATTAGTACTCGGTCAAGCTCAAAAATAATCCGACCATAACTGAACCTAACTTTACAAGCATCCTAGTCGTGCTCGATCCAGCTCAAATAGAATCCGACTACAGTTGGATCCGATTCGAACTGAATCCTACACGGGCCCAGTACAGCTCCAATCTTAGCCTAATATGGCTGGATCCAGAATTCGCAGCAGCTTCGCCGGGCGCGATCCAACTCTAGTAGAACCCTTCTATAGCTGGATCCAGCTCGTGATTGCTACTGAGGCTCGATTCAGCCTTAACGACATCCTGCGAAGGCTCGGCGTCGTCGTTGCCCGACGACGCCGGCGTCGGCGCTCGCCGAAGTCGGACGCCACTGGGGTCGAAGAGCTCCCCCTCCCCTCCGGTTCGAATCCCACCCCCTTGAGCTTCCCCCTCCCCCCGGGTCGAATCCCCCCCCTCTGAATTTCAGCCCCTCCCTCCCCCCCTCGGTTCGAACCTTTCCCCCATCCCCAGTTTCCACAGAACGCGAGGCCACAGAGGGCAGCGACGGGGCCGCTGAGGGCAGCACCGTGGCCACGAAGGGCAGCGAGGGGGCCTCAAAGGGCGACAGCGGGGCCACGGAGGGCATGCATATGGGGCCACGACGGGCGCGAGCGAGCGGGGGCCACGAAGGGCATTCGTATACGGGGCCTCAAATGGCGACAGCGGGGCCACTGAGGGCAGCAAAGGGGCCACGAAGGGCAGCGAGGGGGCCACGAAGGGCGACAGCGGGCCTACGAAGGGCATGCGTCTGGGGCCACGACGGGCGCGTGCGAGCGGGGGCCACGAAGGGCATATAATGCGGGGCCACAAAAGGGCAACGACGGGGCCACTGAGGGCAGCAACGGGGCCACGAAGGGGAGCGAGCGAAGGCGACCGCGGAACCAGTACGGGCAGCGAGAGGCATCGAGGGCGGGCGAGAGGCAGCGAGCGGCGACTGCAGTCATTAACGGGCTGGTGGGGCGGGCACGCCCCGACGGGTGAATCGAGCGGGTCGTTGAAGCGTGAGTCCTGCTTGAACCGCCAGGCAATATGTAGCGGGAGCGCGCTTCTTGAGTGTCGATGACCAGCATCTAAATAAATTAAAAAGAACTATCAAGCGAAGCGGTTCGGGGGTAGGTTGCGAGGAAGTCCCAAGCGAGAACGCGATTCTGCAATACACTGTCAGGAAGTATCAGACGGGAGCCGCGATTCGGTGGTAAATTGCCAGGAGGTCCCAAGCGAGAGCGCGATTCTTCAATAAATTGTTGGGAAATATCAGGCGGGAGCCGTTGTTGTTGTAAACCGGGGGCCAAAGACACAGTTTGAGCCTCAAGACTTTTTCTGATAAAAAGCAGGGTGCGAGCCCCGGGAGGGGCAATTCAATTGAAGAAATACAATGTGCACCGGGCGGGGGGGATCAACAATCATTTTTCAGGAATGAGGGTTCAGCAACACACCAACACCGACATCAACAAAAAAGGAGCAGCAGCAGCAGCAACAACAACACTAACAATCACGACAACAGCACCAACAACAACAGCAACAACAGCAACAGCAGCAATCATTTTAGGACTGTTCACTCCTACCTGCTCGCGTGCCATTCAACACGTATATTCCAAACCATTGATGTCCGCCCTCTTCGGCTTCGATCATACCCCCTTATGGGTGTATCTTTCTTACCTCCAACGTGTAGTTCGTGCAGCCCCTAAGGCAGGGGAAAAGAGGACGGATGGAAGGAAGGGACAAGCGGCAGGCGGGTTGCTGAAGCGTGCTTCCTGCATGAATCGCGAGGAGAGCTCGAGCGACAGCGCGATTCCCAATTAAATAATCAAACCATCAAAACGCGAGAGCGTGCTTCCTGAGTATCGAGGGCGCGGCGCCTGAATAAATTGCAAGGAAGGCCCACGCGAGAGCGCGACTCCTACAGAAATTGTGACAAAGCCCTGCGCGAAAGCGCGATTTGGGAATACATCGTGAGGAAGTATCACGCGGGAGCCGCTGTTGTTGTAAACTGGTGGCCAGGGGCCCAGTTTAGCGACACCAGTTTTATGACACCTGGGGCACCGATCGAGACATCCTCAAAATCTGGCCCACCTGGGGGGTGAAAATGAGCGCCTCGCTCGAGACATCCTCCAAATCTGCTCCGAAAGCGAAGGATGCTGGGACAGAAAACAAGCAAACCGCTTGAGACATCCCCACAAAACGGCCGCGAACGGGACCGTGAGGTAACCTTTGGCGGCTCCCCTTAGGGGGGTGAAAATGAGCGCCTCGCTCGAAACATCGTCCAATTCTGCTCCGAAAGCGAAGGATGTTGGGACAGACAGCAAGCAAACCGCTTGAGAAATCCCCACAAAACGGCCGCGAACGGGACCGTGAGATAACCCCTGGCGGCTCCCCTTGGGGGGTGACAATGAGCGCCTCGCTCGAGACATCCTCCAAATCTGCTCCGAAAGCGAAGGATGCTGGGACAGAAAACAAGCAAACCGCTTGAGGCATCCCCACAAAACGGCCGCGAACGGGACCGTGAGGTAACCTTTGGCGGCTCCCCTTAGGGGGTGAAAATGAGCGCCTCGCTCGAGACATCCTCGAATTCTGCTCCGAAAGCGAAGGATGTTGGGACAGAAAACAAGCAAACCGCTTGAGGCATCCCCACAAAACGGCCGCGAACGGGACCGTGAGGTAACCTTTGGCGGCTCCCCTTGGGGGGTGAAAATGAGCGCCTCGCTCGAGACATCCTCCAAATCTGCTCCGAAAGCGAAGGATGCTGGGACAGAAAACAAGCAAACCGCTTGAGGCATCCCCACAAAACGGCCGCGAACGGGACCGTGAGGTAACCTTTGGCGGCTCCCCTTAGGGGGGTGAAAATGAGCGCCTCGCTCGAGACATCCTCGAATTCTGCTCCGAAAGCGAAGGATGTTGGGACAGAAAACAAGCAAACCGCTTGAGACATCCCCACAAAACGGCCGCGAACGGGACCGTGAGATAACGCCTGGCGGCTCCCCTCAGGGGAAGCTGAAACCAGCGCCCCGCCTGATACATCCTCACAATCTGCTCTGGTAGCCGCCCCCGATCTACACACCGCTCCTTCACTTCGTGCGGTTGGGAGCCTCTCTGCACGCATCCCTTCCCTTCCCAGGCCGCCCAGCCTCGCGCGCCGCGCCCCAGGACACGCGACGCGCGGCCACCTTCGCGCCCCCGTGGCCGGGGCCGCAGCGCGCGAGGCGCCCCTGGTTTTATGTTGCTCCCATCGTACTTGAGGACCAGCTGTTGCTTATGTTACTTATGTTGTTCCCGCCGTGATATCCCCCCCCCCTAGTCATCACCCCCCTCTTGGCGGAGGTCTTGGATCGGCGCTGGCCGCACCTCGGCGTGCGGAGCGCTCCAGGGGCGGCGCCGGGGGCGCCGCCGGGGAGGCCCAGGCGCCGGCTCAAGAAATCCGCGCGGAGCGCCGAAAAATCATGCTCATGTTTCCTACAAGCCTCGTCAAAAATAAGCAGAAGACTTCTAAATTCTGTGATTGTGGGGTCAGCGCTACTCCAATGCTGACGGATCTCTGTTGACTCGGACGCGGTGTTGTCCAAAAACCGACCCCACCCTCTCAGCATTGAAGAACGCGCTTTCTGACAAGTGCCCGGAAGTATCGTGCCCCAGGATTTCCACTTCCGTTTCTGGATATTGTTGACGAGGCTTGTAAAAATTCGAACTCTGTGGTTTTTCGGCCGGAAGAACTGGCAACATAGCGAAAAATCGCAGCCCGAAGCTCTGGACCTCGTCTTCCTGCTGCATTGTTCGGGCCCGACCGATCTGGGGTGGTGCTGGAGCCCGAAACCGGGTGATGGGGGAAAATTGCAACGCATGGGGGATACGAGAAACTCGGGTTCGGGGTGCAACGCACACGCAGGCGCTGATGAAATGCGTGAATCTTTTATTCCAAGACCTTCTCGCTGCAAATGATAAGTTATGCTAGCTGGTAGCGTAGGCAAAAGGGGGCCCCCTCAGCCAATATGTTTACGGGCAGAGGGGTGAGAGCATGCAACAGCAATAGCAGGGACCAGCATTATCAGATAAACAGAATGACTATTGCACTCCTGGAGTTCTCTCTGGCCCTGCTCTGAAACTCGGAATGCGGCCTGGCTATACAACGGGCTTGTTTGCAGCACGGACTCGGATTAGCACGAAATAAGACAGTAACTGAATTCTTTGAGCGGCCAAGGATCGGCAGCTGAAATCAATAAACCGAAACTCGATACCGGCATCCGGAATCGATGATATCTTGGGGAAAACCAAGCGGATGGAAGTGAAACGCGACTCCCGGCACGTGTAAGTGAAAAATCAAACTCGCAATATCTTGGGCGAAACCAAGCGGATGGGAGTGAAACGCGACTCCCGGCACGGGCAAGTGGAAAATCATATCACTTCTTCTGTACCTGGCCATCCCCGCCGGTCAGCTCCTCACAAGCAATCGACTCCACAAGCGAAAGCACTGGGTCCGCCAAGAACTCGGTCAGATTCTCGCGAAGCTTCGGATCCTCCTTGGTCATGCCGTCGGCTATCATGTGCGTCGTAGGGATCCATCTGACGTTCTTGACCTTCACCTCGTCACGAATGGAAATCACGTCGATCACAATGCGTTTCTCAGACAAACTCGGGGTGAGCTGGTGGAGGGCATCGTACAGAGACTTGCAGTCGGTAGCGGTGATAACCTCGAAGATCGGTGGGTGTCGGCCAGCAGGCCGTCCGGTCAACATCTCGGACAGGAACTTCGACAAGTACGACGCGTAGTCCACTCCCAGGTCCTGCGCGATAGCTTCCCCAGCCAGCGTAGATCTCACCGCTCTCGGCGTCTCTTGGACTTGTGAAACAAGAGAGTACATGACGTGGGTCCGGTGAGTATCACCCCGTCTGCCAGAAAGATGAGGGTGCCGATCTGGGTCTTCAATCCCGGAGCGTTCGCCCATGAGCTGTCTGCAAAACTCACGAAGCAGGCGCGGCTCAAATCGACGCGGACGATCAGGATGCCAGTCTGGGCTGTGCGGTGCGCGTACTCTACGCGCTTCATGGCCATCCGTAGGTCGTTCAGCTCGGGGTCGGTCCTCTGGACAAGGGAAACCGCGGCTGACAGGTCTGGACGTGTGTGTCCAGACAACCACTGGAGCGAACCGACAGCAGACTCCAGACCTTCGCGCTCCGAGCGCGTCAGCTTAGAAGAAGACCGAGTGCTGGACATAACTCCAACCTTCGTGACTGCAATCGCCTTAGTGTAGGCCGCTTGATGAACAAACAAACTTCCACTGTACGGACCTTGACGCAGGCGCTGGTACTCCTCGCCGAGGAAGACGAAGTTGTCCCACTGCCAGCCTCGCCATTTAATAGCCTTCTCGATCGGTGCGAAGTCGAACTTGGGATGGTGTGCCGCAAGAGCATCGTCCACGTGCATACCCACTGCGCAAGCCAACTCGTTGTTCGGAAAAAACCACAAGAAGAGAGCTGAATCGAGGCTGTGGAGCTTGCCGCCCAGCGCCAGGAAGGTCGTCACCACGTGCTTGTACCACAGGTACGGCGCCGTCGACTGACCGTACAGGTTGCCAACCACCTCGTAGAGCGGGGCGGTGAAGACTCCGGCGGCTTGAACTATCGGGTCCTTGGGCGGAATCATGTAGATCGCCTCCTCGCGCTCACTCTGTGCGCCTCCCTGGAGAAAGGCGCTCTCCGCGTCTCCGGTCCCGACTCGCCAGTCATTCGAGACCGCGATCTGGCAGATCAGCTTCTTGCCGGCGTCGGTCAGCACCGGGGCGTTACGCGGCAACTTCTCCAGGTCAGGGTCGGGGAACCCCAGCAACACCGGGCGGGCCTTGGCCTTCAGCGGCGGAAACCCCAAGTTCTTGTCCCGGTAGCACACGCGCGAGCGGATGCACCGTTTGCGGCGATGAGGGTCACGACGAACTTGTTCGGCCTCCTCCTGCGAGCAGGCCCGAACGGACTTCCAGGTGTCCCAGTTCTGGCACTCCTTGCGCAAGGCCTTGACGTACTCCATGAACTGGTCCTCCGGGTGCTCTGCGATCTCCCGCCAGGGGATTTCACGATCCAATTGACGCTGCTCGCGTCTCGACAGGTTGTTCGAGTCCGTCGTGTCGCCCACCTGTGCTGTCGCACAGTCCACGTCCATCTCGCCGTCCCTGAGGTCGGAGAACTCGTGGGAGGTCATGTACAGGCAGTTTGCCCAGTCGTCGTCCGGCTCGCTGTCGTCGATCGGGTCGTTCTCGAAGTTCTCGATGGGCAAGAGGTGCGCCTCGTAGGCCTCCTGGACCTCCGCCAGGCTCGAGAACACGCGGGTCCTGAGCAAGACCGGCTCCTCGACTCCGTCCCAGCCATCCGGTGTGATGAACTCCATCTCGCCCGACTCGTTGGACACGAAGGCTGCTGGGCTCGGTGAGCCCGGTATGTTAGGAAGCTTTCCTGGTCGGGATTTCTTCTCCGGTGGTGGTGCAACCGTCGGAGGTGCCGAACCGCTCGATGGTGGTCGAGCTGCGGACGACTCGCGGGTATGAGGTGCTGATCTCCTCGGCGTGGGCGTCGCAGAGCGCTCTCGTGCTCGGACTGGTCCAAACTGAGGCGGTGCTGGCCACGGAAAGGGCACGGCGGGCTCTGGAGCTTCGCCTTCGGCTCGACGCTGGGCTCGACGCCGGGCACCGCTCTGGCCTGTCGGCGTCGGAGGCTCCGAGGCGTCGGCAAGTTGAGGAAGTTCAGCATCTGGCGCAGCTTCAGGGGCGTCGTCGGCTGACGCGCTCCTGAAGTTCTCTTTGGTAGCGTTGTCTCCCAGAGAGGCCTGCGCGGGCTCCTCCAGGATGGGCTCGAGCGGGGCTGCCGGAAGAGGTCCCGGCAGCACTCGTGCTTGCGGATCCTCTGGTTCGGGTTGTTGTTCAGGAGGGCCCTCAATGGTGATGTTCGAAGCGTCGCCCTGGCCGGCCTTCGCCAAGTCCTGCTCGGCCGTCTTGAGCTCCTTGAGGTCCTCCTCGGAAGGGGTCCAGCCCTCGAAACCAACGGCTGGGCGTATGTGTTCGCGGGCCACCTGCACAGTGCGGTGCCCGATCCGCAGCCAGGCAGACTCGCCCTCGCCGTAGCCGTTGGTGCCGGAATCCCAGAAACAGAAAATGCCTGGGCGATGCCCTGCCACGGGCGTCTTGCCCCGTCGCTTGCGACCATGCTCGCCCCAGGCTGCCACGCGCTGTCCCGAGAGGACGTCGTACTCCTTGCGGTTGACAGGCTGGCGGAGGATGGAGGTGCGCAGCGCCTCGTCGGCCTCCAGGTCGGCGATCGCCTTGAGCGCCTCAATGCGGCATCTCTCCCCGTAGGCCAGCATCTCATCCTGGGTGCAATTGTGCCAGAACTCGGCGGACGTGGTGTCGGCCAAGAGCTCGGTCGGAAGTGTGGGTACCCGTCCGAAGGCGGCGGCATAGGCGGTGCGGCCTGCTCGGCGCACTGACTGGTTTACGGCGTGGCTCGTCGAGATGATCGCGAGGTCCACGTGCTCTGGCATCGTCGGCAGGATGACGTCGATCACCTTCTCGAAGACTCGGCGCCAAGCGTAGTTGCCGGATTCGGCCAAGCCCAGCTGCCAGTGAGCTCCCGGCGGCACGTACCTCACGTCGATTCCCAACGTGTGGCAGTTGTCCATGAACACGGCTTCGAAGGCACCGTCCCGGTCGACAACCAGAATCTGCATGATCCCGAACGGGGTGAGCCAGCGCGTCTGGAACTTCTCCCAGACGTCTCCTGGTTCGCGTGAAGCAATCCGACACACCACATGTAGTCTCGTAGCTTTGTCCACCAGTCCCAAGAGTGCGTGCGTCGTACCGTCGTGGGTCATGACGTAGAACAAGTCGCCCTTGACTAAGTCGTTGAACAGACCCACTCTTGGAATCTGTGACTCCCGCTGTCGCTGAGGCCGTTTGCGACGAAGGCACGCCGGGCACCTCAGCGCTCTGGCGCACAGCAGCGTGGCTTGTGAGGCGCCTCTCTGAGCCAGGAACTGGAAGAACTCGCTGGGCACAGGATGCCCCAAGTTACAGTGCATACGAGCGACAAGCTGGCGAACTTCACGAGGACACTGCTCCTTTGTCACTCCAACAAAACGTATGCCAGCCATGCCGCCGGACGCGTCAGGCATCCGAGCGATCGGGACGTCCTGCAGGTCGTCGTCCTCGTCGGGCGGCAGGCTGTTGTTCGGCAGCATCGGGTCGTTCGGGTCCGGGGGAAGCGGCATTCGCTTCTCTATCTGTGACGTGTCAGGCTCCTGCGGGAGGGACTCCTGCTTGGCATAGCCGAAGAAGAAAACGGCTAGGTCCGCTGGCGGCGACAAGGCCAACGTCGGGAAGGCCACGTCAACCAGGTCCTCGGCTTCGATATGGTAATGGCCCTTCTCGTCCACGTAGCAGTGACCACGGTGAGACCACGGCTCCTTGTTGATGGGGAACCTCCTTTGCTTGGCTGTCTTCACGATCTGGATCATCGTGAGGTCCCACGGGACGAGCTGGCTAATCTGTCTCCAGAGCGTGGATGACTTCGAAAGGTAATGCGTGGCCTTGTTCCCGCCTCGGCTGGCGGAGCCGCCCACGATCTGTCGGACGCCCTGCATGACCGCCTCCCACCTGGTGGGGTCCTTCTCTGGCGAGGCGAACAGCACCTCGATGGGGCCTGCGTGGTTGTAGGCGACCTCCCACTCGGTAGCCGCGACCGGCATGTCGGCGAACCTGCTCGGATTCCTCTGGGCTGCGACCTGCTGGATCGCGTGGAGCATCGCGTGGGCCATCTCGTCGGTGTACTCGCCGCTGGCCTTTGTCCACTTCGAGTTCTCGATCTGATCGTGCAAGTGGCCCCCGGACTCCGGACGAAGTCCTGGGCAGCGGCGGCTCAGAGCCGCAAGCACGGGCGGCGAGTTGGAGAACCAGCGATACGCCTTGCGAATCGGCAGGCCAGTCTTGCCTGTCTTCCCGTACTGGCACCCATGGCCAATAACGGTCTCGCCCAAGGGCAGGAGCGGGGCGAACTGGAGGTCCTTCCAGATCGCTGACGTCGGCGGGTTCTCGAACAAGAAGAACCGGCCATGCTTCACCTGGTACTCGATGGTCCACTTGATCAAGTCAATCAGCCTTCGATCCCGGGCACGAAGTCTCTCAAGCAGCTCGGGATGGTCGACGTAGTTCACATTGACGTTGTAGGAGCACCAGAGCGTGCAGGGGAAGCCTACGATCACGTAGAGTGGCTTGTCTTTCTGTATCTGATCTTTCCATCTCTGAGCACCTCGCGTAGTAGACAAGTCCCAGCCGTCCTCTATGTCGGCGCTCGGCGAGGCCCTCAGCTCAAAGCGTGAAGCTAATCGCGTAGGTCTTGCTGTCCCGGCGCAGCCCTCGATGAGGTCGGTGCCGCACGCCTGGCACTCGTTGTCCAGGTACAGGTGGTCGGGCAACTCGGGAACGGGAATGTCCATGAAGGCCACGTCCGAACAGCACCATTCCGCGTCTCGTAAATCAGCAGCTCGGCGATCGGCATCTTGACTCACGTTAATAAGCGTCTCGCAGGCTGCGGTCGTCTTCTTAGCAATGCCGAGAAGGCGCTTCCAGGCGCCTCCCTTCGCCATCTCGGTCCCCGGCGCTGGGGAGGCTGGCGCGGAAGCTTGTCCCATCCCTGGTCCGTCTCCTCGCCCCCGGAGGTCCTGTCCATGTTCTCGTCGTCCTCCTCGTCCGTCGGAACCGCCTGCTCCGAGGGTGACCTTGGCTCCGCCTTGGTCCGCGTACGACCCTGGCTCGAGCTCGCCGAAGACTTGACCGGGCGTCTCGGCATTGTTGAAGCAGCTGGCCGAGAGCGCGAGGAGGAACCCAGTGACTTTGTCGAGGTAGGTACGCGAAGAGGATCTTCTTTGTCGTCCACGATCCACTTCCCGTTGACCGACTTCCACCGCCGGCCGCACTGGTCGCAGATCAGCCAGTACCCCTTGGCGTAGTACCTCCTCGTTGTCGGATGGGCGCACGCGTCCCTCTTCTTGCACAGCTGTGAGTAGTTCTGGGCTTGATCCTCCGGTGCCGGCGGCGGTGGCAGCACGCTCTCTGGAACCTGTGCGGCTCCTCTCGCGATCGCCTTCACGGAGTCCGCCATCGGTGTCAGGTAGCCCATCTCGTGGCCCATCTGCGCGATCGTGGCCATCATCCGGTTCGACATCTCCATGTTCTGCCGGAACTGCTCGCGACTGCGACCGATGATGTGCGACAGGTGGTTCATGATCAGCTGCATCAGGTTCGTCCACGCGTTGATCGCCAGGTTCTGCCTCGTCAGCTGGACTGTGCGACGAGACGATCGGGCCTCCTGCGACTCCGACTTGACCGACTTCATTCACCGACAGACCGAGGATGCTCTCGAACGCGGGTGTGGCGTCGGTCAGGTTACAGCCGTCTGGCACGGAGGGCAGGACTTCGCGGGGCTGAAGCAGCCCGCGGTGAGTATATGTAAGAGCACACAGTGCTGCGCGTGAAAACTGCATAGGCTGAGACTCGGCTTGAGCACAACTATCTCCGGAAACACAGGTTGGTGCCTCTGGGATCCACTGGGGCTCCGGGATGATGACGTCCGAGGGGGTGAACTTCCAGGCCTCGGGCTCCCTTGGGAACCCCACATCCTTCAACCAAGAGTCGACTCTCAGAAGCAAGTGGCCATTCGGGGCAATCTTCAGGGGCACGTCGCACAGGTTGATCTTGGTGAAATGAGCCCTTTCCCCCAAGGTGTCCAGCTGGAGGCCCAAGAGCTTCCACATCGGTAACGATCCCAAGAAAGGCAACTTAGGGTTCACGTCCAAGACTGAGGTACGGCAAACCAGGGGCACCACATGTTCAAGACATATCGGGAAATACACCACAGATTTGCTCACCGCACGACTGACTCCAAACCGAAACCTCTCTTGCTCCTCAGCTTCCCAGAAACTCAATCCCAGGTAGGCGATATGTTCCAGAAACTTTCCCAAACACTCGTAGCCCACAACGTTGCGCTGGCAACCTGTGTCGATGACAATGTAGAAACCCTGGGAATCCTCGAGGAAGCAAACGTCCAGGGGCGTCCGGACATGCCAGATGACGTCGACCTGATGCGATGATTTTGTCCCGCTTCTCGCCGCCTGAGCTCCGCGAGAATCCACGGAAAACTGACGCACTTCTGGCGCTGCCTGAAATCGAACGTGAGAGGCCCCCTTGTCGCTGGTGGCGACCCTGCTCTTGAAGGCGGCCACGCGCTGCTGCAGCTCGTCAGGCGATAGGTGCGTGACTAAGGCCTCGTGCTCTACTGCATCGGCGGCGTACTCCTCATCGTCTTCATCAGCGGGTTCGTCCTGATCAATCGAGGCATCATGAACGGCGCGAGCTCGATCGCGTTTATCCTTGCAGCCGGTCCTCGATGACGTCTGGCGAAACCCTGGCCTCTGAGATGCCGCCGGTGCTCTTGAATCTCCGGATCGATCTCCCGTAAACGTTCCACGAATGCTTCCTGAAAAAGACGTGCCGGCCGGCGGCGTCGCAGTGCCTCTCTGTGGCGGTGCTGACGATGTTTGCGGCGACCTGCCGGGCGGCGCTGGGGGCGGCCGGCCCGCAGGGGCGGCGGCGCCACTGGAGGGCGCTGACCGCGGTGGCGGGCGTCGGTCTCCAGGCTTCGGCGGTGAGGACCTTCCGGTCCACCCGCGGCCCAAGGTCAGCTTCTTCAGCTTGTCGCTCGTGACGGTCAAAGCGTCCGCCACCTCCTGCATGACCTGGATGCTGTCAACCTCCTCGGCGTAAGCCTCATTTACTTCTGCTTGATCGGGGTCGTCTTCATCTTCGTTTTCCTCAGCCTCGTCTTCGGGAATAATGTCGGCCTCGCTGACGTGGGGCGGCTTCGGCGCTGGTCGAGGAGCTCGATTCTGTGACTGTCGATCTCGTCCTTTGCCGCCTCCTTTATCGTGATCTCGACCAGCTGGCCTGCGTTCAGGAGCGGCCGCCTCACCGAGTCGCTTGCGTGCCATCCGTCGTACTGGAGCAACCCAGTTCGGGGCGGTGGACGGCCACTGCACACTCATAGCCTGAACGAGGCGGTCGAAGTCATACTCATTGCCCGTCGCGAGGAGGAGGTTGCGCCGAACCTCCGGCGATAAACATGAACTTCGCAACAACTTGAATGCACGAAATTGTCCTTGCTGAGCTGGAAGCTCTGCCCGCTTGAGCCGCATCTCGAGATCCTTGAAATGAGCGACGTACGCGGCCAGCAGCTCACCGGGCAGGCGCTCCACTTCTTCGTACTCTTCCATGAGGTCTCCAACTTGTAGGATCTGCTGCTCGTCAAACACGGCGAGTGAGTTGATCACCAAATCAATACCATCTGGTGAATACAAACGGGTCCATTCCAAAGACTCGATCATCTCTGCGCCCTCGCCCGTGATGACGTCCGAAAGGTCCAGGGCCAGCTCGGCCATCGGCTTGTAGTGTCGCGCCCTGGCCTTCCACATGTGCACTTTCCTAACCCACTTCTGGTAGTATCTCGGCTGCTTGTATATATTCTGAAACCGGGCCTCGAGTGGAGGTGGGGCCGGGCACGG
This sequence comes from Prorocentrum cordatum, assembly GCA_963575745.1. NCBI lineage: Eukaryota > Dinophyceae > Prorocentrales > Prorocentraceae > Prorocentrum > Prorocentrum cordatum. Next base: position 9,583 of record CAUYUJ010002242.1, on the reverse strand, counting down.
TCCTCCGCGCCACTTCTTGCGATCACCGCGGGTGCGTCGAAACTCCGCCGAGCTCGGTGGAATCTCCGACTCCTCGTAGTCGTCCTCGGCCCAGTCCTCTTCTGCCCACTCGTCGGCCCATTCCTCTTCGTAGGTCTCATCGTCAGGCGTAGCCGCTGCCGCAGCTCCGTCTCGAGGGTGCTTGCCCTTGTATCGACGATCTCCGTACTTCTTCGGTGCGGCGGCACCGCGAGAACCAGCGGCAGCAGCAGGCCTCCGGTCAGCCATCGTGCGAGATGTAATATCCGTCGTGATCTGTCCGACTGCACGGGAGTGTCCGGGAAGAAACTGTCTGATGCCGAAAGGGTTCTCCCTGCGAGGGAGCTCGGAATACACGCTCCGCTACCAATGCAACGCACACGCAGGCGTTGATGAAATGCGTGAATCTTTTATTCCAAGACCTTCTCGCTGCAAATGATAAGTTATGCTAGCTGGTAGCGTAGGCAAAAGGGGGCCCCCTCAGCCAATATGTTTACGGGCAGAGGGGTGAGAGCATGCAACAGCAATAGCAGGGACCAGCATTATCAGATAAACAGAATGACTATTGCACGGGGGACTCGGGTTGACATAACGGGGCCGTCAGGAAAACAACAAGACCCAAACCTGAAAATTTTGACGCGAACTCCTGCTGCAAACGATCCACGAAAACCGGACGTCAAAATTCCGGACGGGCACGCCAAAAAGCATCGGTAAGCCCGCGATCCAGCTTATATGCGTTTCCCCACTAGGCGACGATCAAAAACGGGTCTTTATGCGAGATGGCGTGGCGACCTTACGCGGTGGCCTAAACTTCGGAGAAGACAGCGCTCACGCGCGACCATACGCGGGCAGCTGACGCGACGATGTCGGAGCAAACGACTCCATTTTTCTGTTGCGTCGCTCACTAGGACAGCTGCACACGTGTGGACTTCAGCTTACGCGACGATGTCGGAGCAAACGACCCCATTTTTGTTGTGCGTCGCTCACTAGGGAAGCTGCACACGCGTGGACTTCTGGCCCGGGCCCGTACCTCGGATCCTGCACCCAGGGGCCTTTCTCGCAAACGCGACTCCGACCGGATGTCGACCACCCCTCCTCAACCTTTCGGCCAGGTTCCGTCCTGACTCCGTCCAGATTTCGACCAACTGCCGGCCAAATCCAAGGACATCCAGACGAGATCCCCCAAACCGCTAGGAATTCTGGGACCCTCTGAGGCCCCCGTGATAACGAGCGAACAACATACACCCATACCCATAGGGGGGACGGCGGGGGCTATGGGTGCGTGTTGTCGGATGGGGTCCTCCGCTCGAACAGGAGCCTCCCCCGCGGTCCGACAACCCGCACCCATACCCATAGCCAGCCCTCCATCCTCAGATCCCCCTATTGGTATGGGTGTGCGGCGTTCTTTCGTCACATGGGGTGTTTCGGAAACCCCGAACCCAAAAATGTTGTCAGATCCTGGGGGCGTATTTTTTGCTTCCGCCGAGCCTACGCCGGCGGAGGCGGCCTCGTGTTACTTCCGCCGCCCTTCCGCCGCGGAGGAGATGCCAACTCCTTCGATCCTCGCAGGCAAGGCCCTGGCTGGAACGCCTCGCACGAAAGACAACGTCCACAGGACTGAAATGATGGGCTTGCTTTCCACCTCCACCACCATAAGTTGGAGGGGGAGGGGGTCCTCCTCCTTCTCCTCCTCCTCCTCCTCCTCCTCCTCCTCCTCCAACCTCCTCCTCCTCCTCCTCCTCCTCCTCCTCCTCCTCCTCCTCCTACTCCACGTCCTCCTCCTCCTCGTCCTCCTCCTCCTCCTCGTCCTCCACCTCCTTCCCCCCTCAAACTTCTGGTTGTGGTGTAAAACAGGCCCACCATGAAAGCCCGTGGACTTTCGGCTGGCCGGCGCCTCGGCCGCTCCGCCGTCGGCGCCGCACCGCGCGGCCGCCGCCACCGCGCACGGGCCGGCCTGGAGCGCCTCCGCGCGGGCCAGGAGCTCCTCGCGCCGCTCGCGGACCATGGCCTCGGAGAGCGGCGCGGGGGCAGAATCCTGCTTCCTCCCTCTCCTCCCTCCCCCTCCTCCTCCTCCTCCCTCCTCCTCCTCCTCCTCCCTCCTCCCTCCTCCTCCTCCTCCTCATCCTCCTCCTCCTCCTTCCCTTCCTCCTCCTCCTCCTCTCCTCCTCCTCCTCCTTCCCCTCCTCCTCCTCCTCCTCCTCCTCCTCCTCCTCCTCCTCCTCCTCCTCCTCCTCCTCCTCCTCCTCCTCCTCCTCCTCCTCCTCCTCCCTCCTCCTCCTCCTCCTCCTCCCCCTCCTCTTCCTCCCCCTCCTCCTCTCAAGCAAACGCTAACATGGATCAATGATCCGTGGCTCTGCGACGCGGGCACTGGGAGAGGAGGGGCACATTCTCAAAATCAGTAGCCGGTCGGCATCCGCCCTGTGGCGGCACGCCACGAGGGTGCGGCCAGATTCTGGGTGCGCTGTATCTGCATTGCGGTTGGCTGCGACCGGCGCAAGGTGGTCCGGGGCGGGGCACTACGGGAGAACTTCCAATCCCTGCCGCGACCGCGTGCACGCACGGCCTACCCTTCGGTCGGGCGTGGACGAAAAATAAAAGAATGTAAAAAAAAACAAATGCACAAAAAAATAATCCAGAAATCGTCCCCCGACTATTTTATGTTGGCTACCTCTGCATATCCCTCCTGTGGAGGGACAGGTCCCACCTCGGCCTACCCGCGCCCGCAACAAAAACCGCGCCCAAACCTGCGGTGGCCGATCTGTCGCTGGCGAGGCCCACCGGGCGCTGCGCAGCTCGACCCCCTTTGCCCCGACACCGCCGCCGTGCAGGCGCACGGGGCCGCGACCCCGTGGATTTTCTTGGGAGGGGCCCAGAAGGGGGTCCAGCCTCTGCTCCTCTGCCCCTCTGCCTCACTGGAAGAGGAGGAGGAGGAGGAGGAGGAGGAGGAGGAGGAGGAGGAGGAGAGCGAGCGCGTGTTCTTCCCACTGGCGGGGGTATACATACATCGCCGTGACGAAAGTTTCTTGCAAGTTGCCTTTTGGAAAGACACGCTCGTGCGGAGTAGTTCGGAGTAGTTTTGCTAAAACTACCTGGCGCGCAATCGCATCCCGCTCCATAATTTATATGGTTTGGCGCGGAGTAGTTTCCGATCCCGTTTGGGGGTAACAGAGTTATTAACGTCTCCGGGATCGGAAACTACTCCGCCGAATGATCCCAGCATCATGTCATGTTAGGAATATCGAGAGGGATGGGAGAGATCTTCATCATAGCAAATTGAAGAAACTTTTGTCACGGCTGTGTATGGGGTATATCTTCCTTCCATCGGGGTGACCTAAAGGGAGTCCAGCTGAAAGGGGGTGGTACAATAGATTTGGGGCAATTGTGTTGCAGATGTACTGCGCCGGAGAACTGTATTGCACTGTATTGCAAGTCATGCACTGCACGCGAAAGTGCAGCAATACATTGGCGCCCCGAATTGTTTTTTCTTGCACCCCCCAAATGTACGCCCCAAATGTATTGCAGCCCCACAAATCTATTGCACCAAATCTATTGCAGCACCCCCTTGTCGCTGGACCCCCTTTTGGGTCAACCCGAGATTTGTGAAACGGATCCAGGGGACGGCAGCCATGGACGTATGAAAGTGATTGTTCTCTTTTTCGGCGTTTCGACATTGGGCAGAAGGGGAGGGGAGGGGAGGGGTCTGGCTCATGACCTCTGCTTCATGCGGCTGTTTGGAACCGTGTGTCGTCGGGGGGAGAGGCTCCATCTGCTCGAAACAGGCGCCAAAAACACCCTAGATCCACTCCATGGTGGGGGGAGGGGGGGTGCGAGGGCCCGTGCCGATCAGCAAAATCCGCCTACCCGGTCGGCGTGTGTGAGGGGCTTGTCCGTTCAAGTCGTCATCTCCGTCATTCGTTGGTCGTCGTCTCTGTCGTCCCCTTTCCATGCCTCCCCCTTTTCCCTGGGCTCGTCGAAACTCCCCCGTTTCCCAGGGACCTCCTCAGCGCGCCAGCCAAAGCAAAACTGAGCAACGTCGTAATTGAGTCGAAGGGAAGCCGCTTCCCTTCTATCCCTCCCCCGCCCGGGAGGGGGGAGGGGGGGGGGGTCCAGGGGAGGGGGGTCAGATACGACGCCCCTCCTGGGAGTCCCGGAGCCCAAAAAAGCTCCAAGACGGGCCAAGAGTGCCCCAAAGGCAGTCCAAGAGAACGATCTATCCAAGACGCCTTGACGGCCTCCAGACGGCCCAAGAGGCCTGCAAAGCGCCCCAAGAGGCCTCCAGGAGCTTTCCCACGAGAGCTCCAAGAGGCAAAATTCATGGATTTCCCACACGTTTTTGGAAGATTTTGGCGTTCTTGCCTCTTCCGTTTCCCGACACGCCAAGACGGCCCAAGAGGCCCCCAAGATCGCCCCGAGACGACGGCCCAAGAGGCCCCCAAGAGGGTCCCCTAACGGCCGAAGAGGGCCCCAAGACGGCCCAAACCCTCCAAGACGGCCTCCCAAGACGGCTCCAGGAGAGTGCCCAGACGGGGGATCCGAACGGACATTTCGAGCTCTCAGCCACAAGAGGCCCCCAAGAGGCCCCGAAGAAGCCCCAAGAGGCCCCAAGAGGCTCCCAAGGGGCCCCCAAGCTGCCCCAAGACAGCCCAGGAGAGCCCAAAATTGCCCAGGAGGCCTCCAAGAGTGCCTCGAGACGGCGCAAAAGGAGCCCTGGACGGCCCAAGACGGCCTCAAGAGAGCACCGGGCTGTCCCAAGAAAGCCTCTGGCCTCCTCCTCCTCCTCCTCCTCCTCCTCCTCCTCCTCCTCCTCCTCCTCCTCCTCCTCCTCCTCCTCCTCCTCCTCCTCCTCCTCCTCCTCCTCCCCCCCCTCTGCTCCCCCTCCTCCTGCTCTCCTCTGCCTCCTTCTCCTCCTCTTGCTTCTCCTCCACATCCTTCTCCCCTCCTCCTCCTCCCTCATCCACCTCCTCCACCCTTCCTCCACCTCCCACTCATCCTCCTCCCCCTGCTCCCCCCCCTCGTTTTCATCTTCGTCGTTCTCAGGGTCGGCGGCACCGGCCGTAAGGCCTTCGCAATGATGAGAATAAAAAATCACAGACAGATCCTCGCCCCCATCGGGTGCATCACAATCTTGTTTGTTTGGTTCCCTCGGCAGCTCCGCTCATCCATGTTGTCCGTTGTCTAACATGAACAGCACTTCGCGCGTGCATTGACAACATGGACTAGCGAAAGGGATGAGGATGGCCACCGAGTGATGAGCCGAACGCAATCGACGCAACTGGGCCCCGACGGCTCGGATGCTAGCGCGCAGGCCTGGGCAGGTAGGTCAGGGCACGGGGGCGGGGGGTACTGAAAAATAAACCCCATACTATGTTTATACTATTGTTGATTATTCCTCCTGTAGAGGGACGTGCCCGATTTAACGCTTGTGTGGACACAACGCACGGCGCCTCGTCGCCCGCGCGGGCGGCCGCGCCTTTGTCGGCCGGGGCCTCCGCAGTACAGCATCTCGGCTGCGACGCAACTGTGGCAGAACAGGCAATGTGGTACAGTCTGGGCGCGGCCGCCGCAAGAAACCCACCGCTGAAAACCCGCGCGCGAGGTGCACCTGAGGGGAAGCCTGGAGCACCCTGAACGCAGCCGCTCCTTCCCTGGCTGCGGGAAGCCACCGCGCGGCACGCGGAGCGAAGAAATTCAGGATACCCTGACGAAAAGCAGATGGTTTCTTGATGCGCGCCCCCACTGTATGGCATCACAGAGCGGACAAGGACGGAGGAGCAAGCCGATGTAAAACAAGATGGTGATCAATCGGAACCATACAAGGGGACGGCTGAACAGAGGCAAGCAAGGCCGATGGCACGTGAGACATCGCTGCGCACGAGTTTAGCCAAGCCCCGTATCCCGCAAGGTGGATCCCTTACAGTACAGCTCAACGACCCACGCATTGGTACTGCGGGGGCCCTTGGTGCCACCTCAGGCGCTCCCCGCAGATCGCCCCGACCGAGCGAGCTGCACGTCACCGCCCCTGGGGCGGTCAGCCTGGAGGGAACAGGTTGGACTACATGATGAGGAGGAGGAGAAGGGAGAGTAGCCAGAAACTACCAGGCTGGCAGGAAGAAGATCTTTCCCGTGATGGGCGAGTTCGAAAAGGAGCGCAGGACGTAGAAGCCGATGTAGGGGGCGCGCCACGAGGCAACTGCCGCCCTCCGAAGTCGGGCACGTCGGGTCGCTGAAATCAGAATCCACGCGGTGGTCACCGCTCGGAACGAAGCAAGAACGGCGGCGCAGGACATGGCGGCGCGGTATGAGGGGTGGTTGTGCGGGATGTGGCACATCCAGCCTGCCCATGCGGACTCAGAGGGACCGCTGGAGAGTCTGCACCTGTGGCCGCGCTCTGTCCTCAAGGGATGTGGGGCCCTGGCTAAGAGAAAGAGGGAGGAGGACGGGGAGGGAGGGCGGAGGTGGCTAAGAGAAAAAGGGAGGAGGACGGGGAGGGAGGGCGGAGGAGAAGGTGGAGGAGAGGGAGGGGGGAGGGAGAAACCTCCTCCCGCCGTGGCTGGCGGGCCTTCACAGGAGGATGCGCCTCCCACTTCTCGACGAAGCCGTACACGTCCAGTGCGGCCCGGTACTGGCGCAGCGCCTCCTGCGGCCGCCACTCGCTCGCCAAAGATATGCAGCCCCCCCCTCCTCCCCCGCCTCCTCCGCGGACTCCACCGATGCTTCTCTCCCCCCTCCTCCCCCTTTTCCCCCACTGCATCACATGTCTCCAGGTCCAGGCCCACCTCTTCCACCATCTGCTCCCCTTCTGGCTCCTCCTCCTCCTCCTCCTCTTCCTCCTCCTACTGCTCCTCTTGCTTCTCCTCCTTCCATTCCGGCACCTCCTCCTCCTCTTCCTCCTCCTCCTTCTCCTCCTCCTTCTGCTCCTCTTGCTTCTCCTCCTCCCAGTCTGGCACCTCCACATCCTCCTCCTCGCCCTCCTCCCCCCCCTCCTCCTCCTCCTCCTCCTCCTCCTCCTCCTTCTCTCCCTCGGACTCCCCGTCGTCCTCCCTCTGCCCTCCTGCTCCTGCATATGTTCCTCCTCCCGCTCCTTCTCCCCAACTCCCTCCTCCTCCTCCTCCTCCTCCTCTGAGTGCCTCGTCGTGTCGGCACATGGTGGTTGATTTTTCAGCTACGTGCGCGGAGAATGTCTGCAGCATGTGCTGTTTGATTGTTCAGCTTCGTGCGCGAGGAAGTCTGGGGACGGGCCAGCATCCGACCACGGTCGGCATATGAAGCGAGGGCCCGACACCCGACAGGTCCCTCCTACACGGTAGAGGTAGCACCCGAGAACACCTGTTTATCCTGCTATCCTTCTCCGACGGCGACGGCACGACGACACGACGAGCAGGACGGCGATGACGACGAACATGAGGACGGTGACGCCGACGGGGGGACAACTGCGAGCACGAAGACGGTGACGACGACGACAACGACGACGGCGGCGGCGGCGACACCGACAACGACAACGACGACAACAAATACGACAACAACGGCAACAACGGCAACAACGACAGCAATAACAATAACAACAGCAACAGCAACAACCACCAACAACGACACCAACACCACCAACAACGACACCAACGCCACCAACAACGACAACAACAATAGCATCAACAACAACAAGGTCGACACATGCACTGCCCACCCGTCCACGGCCCGACAGTCCACGACTTCACCCGCTGGGCGAACACGTGGACTGACGACCCGTGGACCCACTACCCCCCCCCAACGCCAACACCAACACCAGCACCAGTTCCATAGAATCCCTACGGAATCCATCGAATCCCCGAGACAACCCTTACGCACCTGAACGTATTCCTGCGACTGGAAGCGATGTGCGCACCGGCGAAGCGACCTTCGGGCATCCTCCCGAATCCATGCGGATTCCCAAGAATCCCTAGGGAATCCTTAGGGGATCCCGGGGGATTCCTAGGATCCTATACAGAGCCTACACGGCCTGCCTGGGAACCTATACAAAGCCTACACGGCCTGTACAGGATCCTATACAGGAGCCTGCACGGCCTGTGTGGGATCCTATACAAAACCTGCACGGCCTGTGTGGCATCCTATACAAGGCCTACAAGCCCTGTATGGGATCCTATAGAGAGCCTCCACGGCCTGTGCGGGATCCTATACAGAGCATACACGCCCTGTATGGGATCCAATATAAAGCCTACACGGCCTGTGCGGGATCCTATACAGAGCCTACACGGCCTGCACGGGATCCTATACAAAGCCTACACGCCCTGTGTGGGATCCTATACGGAGCCTACACTGCGTGCTTGGGATCCTATACAGAGCCTGCACGGCCTGTACGGGATCCCATACAGAGCCCACACGCCCTGTATGGGATCCTATACAGAGCCTGTACGGCCTGTACGGGATTCTACAGAGAGCCTGCACGGCCTGTGTGGGATCCTATACAGAGCATACACGCCCTGCTTGGGATCCTATACAGAGCCTGCACGGCCTGTGTGGGATCCTATACAAAACCTGCACGGCCTGTGCGGCATCCTATACAGGGCCCACCAGCCCTGTATGGAATCCTATAGACAGCCTCCACGGTTTGTATGGGATCCTATACAGAGCCTACACACCCTGTATGGGATCCTATACAGAGCCTCCACGGCCTGTGCGGGATCCTATACGGAGCATACACGCCCTGCTCGGGTCGGGATCCTATACAGAACCTGCACGGCCTGTGTGGGATCCTATACGGAGCCTGCACGGCCTGTACGGCATCCTACACAGGGCCCACCAGCCCTGTACGGGATCCTATACAGAGCCTCCGCGGCCTGTATGGGATCCGATACAGAGCCTACACACCGTGTATGCGATCCTATACAGAGCCTGCACGGCCTGTGCGGGATCCTATACAGAGCCGACACGCCCTGTGTAGGATGCTATACAGAGCCTGCACGGCCTGTCTGGGATCCTGAACAGAGCCTACGCGGCCTGTGCGGGATCCTATACAGAGCCTACACGGCCTGTATGGGATTCTATACAGAGCCTGCACGGCTTGTGTGGGGCCCTATACAGAACATACACGCCCTGCTTGGGATCCCATACAGAACCTACACGGCCTGTGTGAGATGCTATACAGAGCCTACATGCCATGTATGGGATCCTATACCATGCCTACACGGCCTGTGTTAGTAGCAGTAGCCGCAGGAGTAGGAGAAGGAGAAGGAGTAGTAGTAGTAGTAGTAGTAGTAGTAGTAGTAGTAGTAGTTGTAGTGATCGTGTAGTAGTAATAGCAGCAGCAGCAGCAGCAGCAGCAGTAGTAGTAGTAGTAGTAGTAGTAGTAGTGGTAGTAGTAGTAGTAAGAGTAGTAGTAGTAGTAGTAGTAGTAGTAGTAGTAGTAGTAGTAGTAGTAGTAGTAGTAGTAGTAAGTAGTAAGTAGTAGTAGTAGTAGTAGTAGTAGTAGTAGTAGTAGTAGTAGTAGTAGTAGTAGTAGTAGTAGTAGTAGTAGTAGTAGTAGTAGTAGTAGTAGTAGTAGTAGTAGTAGTAGTAGTAGTAGTAGTAGTAG
>CAUYUJ010002241.1:84245-91834 GCA_963575745.1 Prorocentrum cordatum | reverse complement strand
CTCCTCCATTCCTCGTCCATTTCTCCTCCTTCTCCTCCTCCTCCTCCTCCTCCTCCTCCTCCTCCTCCTCCTCCTCCTCCTCCTCCAGGAGGGCTGGAGGGGAAGAGGGGAAGGGGGACAGGGCTCCGTAGGTGGTACTAGCTCTCCTGGTGGTCGGTTCACGATGTGTGTCATGCCTATGTGGGCTACGGAGGGGCGTGGGTCCATCGTGTGGGCGAGATCATCATTCTTTGTAGGGAGGACGGTGATGGTGCTGTTGCGAAGTCATGTAGGGCGTCGTGGCTCTTTGTCATCGCTTGTCGTTATTCTTCTGGTCGCATGCTGAGGGGTCTGTCACCTGCTGGTAGGTTGCGTGTAGGTTGTCTTATTGGTGTCGACTCTAGGTATTCCTTCTGGGCAAGGCTTTGGTATTCGAGGCTCGTCTGGGCTACTAGTGCGAGACAGGTGTGTTAGTGCGAGATTGGTGTGAAGCCTGTGATGAATCTCTCAGTACTGGAGAGTTTTGTAGTGATACAGGTTGGAAGGTCTCGATAATGTGTTGGTGATGTTGAGCCTGTTGAACGGCTTCGCTGTGGAGAGGTGTGGTTGTCGTAGGCTGTTCAAGTGTGTAGCTGATACGTTCAACCTGATCGATGGCGTGTTCCGTCTCGTCCTGTAGTCGTCTTGCTTCGTCGATGGCTTGTCGTCCGTAGTCGGTCGTGCAGTTTCTTGCACGCTGTTGCTCTCGTGTGTCGCCTACTTTGACGTTGCACATTGGCGCGAGGTCGCTGTCGAAGTCGAAGGCCAGCTGCAGGCTGTGGACAACCTCCCATGTCGCCTTCTCTGGCACGGGCAAAACTCAGGAGGAGAAACAAACACCGACAATTAATCGTCGATCCCCCTGAAAACATGGGAAAGCATGGGAAGTGGGGGGGGGAAGACGAAAATCAGGAACACATCAGAACGTATGGTGAATCCTGGGATTTGTGTCTATCATTTTTGTTGGGTAGCCCTGGGTCTCTTCAGAAAGTAGCGCCGTGGGGGCAGAGATGGCGCAAGCTCCGCGCAACAGGGCGGGCTCCTATGGCCCACCGCCTCCCCGTGGTCCCCTGCCCCACCCGGTCGGGGGAGGGCGGGCCGGGGTCTGGAACAAGGAGGAGGAGGAGGAGGATGAGGAGGAGGAGGAGGAGGGGGAGGAGGAGGAGGAGGAGGTGGAGGGGGAGGAGGAGGGGGAGGAGGAGTGGGAGGAGGAGGGGGAGGAGGAGGAGGAGGAGGAGGAGGAGGAGGAGGAGGAGGAGAAGAGGTGACCCAGAAAGCCGCGCCGTTCAGCGATGTCCCACCATGTGGTGAACCAAAACAGAGAACGAGTTGAAGAAAGCTTGCAAGCAACGTGCCCAGCAAGCAAGCCAAGCCACGCCGACAAGGCAACCGTCGCCAGCACAGCCTGCCGCGCAAAACCCGAGGGCGCGTGATGAGGGCTCTGGGCCGCGTGGCGTTCCATGCGAAGCCCCAGGGGCGAACGCGTCAACAGATGGCGGACGGAAGCCGAGCTTCACAGGACACCGTGCGTGCCAGAGAATACGGCTAACGCCCACGGCGGCGGATGCTCGCAAGCTTATTGTGAAGGCAGGAGGGCCAATTCACAGAAAGACGAAGGTGAAAGAGAACAGGCGTAAACGATGCTTGCAAGATAAACCTAAGGAAGCAATCGTGGTGAAACGAGGCGTGCTTCAGGAGATGCGGCACTAATTGCCCCTCCGGCCCGCGCGGACACAACGAAGAGCTTGTGTCAGCATACGCCGCAGTCTAGCAACGACGACGGCAAGAGGAACGACGGCAGGCGGGAGGAACGACGGGGGAGAGGAGAGAGAGGCCACGGAGCCGGGAGAAGACGGGAGCATGCAGCGCAAGCGCGGCGGAAGAGGGGCGAGGAGAGAAGGGGAGGCGCAAGCAGCGGACGGGGGTGCGGCATGCCGTGCCGGCCAGGCCTGCCGGAAGGTGGTCTCAAGTGCACTTGGGGCGACGTAAGAAAACGGGGACGACTGCGCCGACATTGGCGCGTGAGCTGCCCGCCCGCGTTAGGTCGCGCGTAAGCGCCCTCGTTTCCGACGTGGCGTGCCGCTCTGGCGGCCCGCGTAAGTCACCGCGTATCACCGAGCGCGCTCCACCACTCGCAAAGTGCCTGAGTACTCGCAAACGTCCGAAAAACGAATGTTCACCTCGCTGTAATGGTCCGTGGATCCCTCAGGCTGGATCCAGGCTATTTGCGAGTAGTTACTTTGCGAGTAGTGGAGCGCGCTTGTCTGGCGTAATGTCATCTCGCGTAAGACCTATTTCTTTTCGTCGCTCACGTGCAACTCAATCGCCACAAACTCCGAGCGCCAGGGTGGCATGGTGGACAGGTGCGGGGTCCTAGCAAAATTGAGGAGGGGAAAAACACACACACACTGACACAAGTAATGGTCGACTCCCAGGAGATTGTGGGACAGTATGGGAAGCGGGGGGGGGAGACGAAAACCCAGAAGATATGGGAAAGTATGGGAAGTGGGGGGGGAAGACGAAATCCCAGAAAATACGGGAAACTAAAGGAAAACCCAGAACATATGGGAAAATATGGGAAATGGGGGGGGGAGACGAAATCCCAGAAAATACGGAAACGAAGGGTAATCCTAGGATTAGTGTCTACGTATTTGTGTGCGTCCCTGGGCCCCTGTAAAAAAAATGCCACGGGTTGCGAGGCGCCCTCCTTGCACCTCGAGCCCCGCAGCCCCCAAGAGAGGCCAATGAACACCCCCACAGGGCAGGAGGGAGGAGGAGGAGGAGGAGGAGGAAGAGGAGGAGGAGGAGGAGGAGGAGGAGGAGGAGGAGGAGGAGGAGGGGGAGGAGGAGGAGGAGGAGGAGGAGGAGGGGGAGGAAAAGGAGGAGGAGGAGGAAGAGTCATGGAGGAGGAGTCACGAATGGGTGTCCGACGACGCCGAACAGGTTTGGTTCCGATCCCGGCTCAACCGACGAGCAGGGCGTGGGATCGTCGGACGAGGCTAGAGCGTTCCTGAACGCTACGTAAGAGCGTTCCAGAACGCTTTGAGAAGGCCGCGGCGCTCGAGACATCCTCCAGAGCCGCCGAATCCCAGAAATTCTCGATCTATCCTCATCCGATGTTATCTTCGTCCTGGCTTTGTCTCAGATCGTTGGCCGCTGTCGATCGCCGTTGTCCCCGCCGTACGTGCTGACCGCGTTCCATGTGGGACCTCGTTGAGGTAGATCCATCCCCACGCGTTGTACATTGTATTCTACAGCCGAGGCTTCGGGAGGGAGCGAGCTGGTGCCTCCTCCTTCGGTAGCAAATCATGAGGGCCTGGTACACCCTCTGAATTCCGTCTTTAGCGTCGACTAGCGTCGATTAGCGTCTGGGAGTCGATGAGATAGCGTCGACTTAGCGTCGATGTAGCGTCGATTAGCGTCGATTTAGCGTCGGTTAGCGTCGACTCGCAAGAGCCGACAAGATGGTATGGGAGGCTCCCATGAGTTGCCACCGAATCCTCCGCCTCGCGCGTATCCTCCTCCTCCTCCTCCTGCTTCTCCTCTTCCTCCTCCTGCTTCTCCTCCTCCTCCTCCTCTGCATCTTTATTCTCCATACTCCTTCTCAGCCTCTGCCGCCCTCTCCCACCTTCCATCCCTCTTTTCCCCACCCCGTCCCCGCTCCCCCCTTTCGCCTCCTTCTCCTCCATCTCCTACTTCCCCTCCTCCTGCATCTCCTCTACCTCCCCGTCCTCCTCCTCCTCCCTCCTCCTCCTCGTCCTCCTCACCACCCTCCTCCTCTCCTCCTCCTCCTCCTCCTCCCTCTCCTCCTCCTCATCATCATCATCATCCTCGTCGTCCTCATCAATCAGCATCAGCATCAGCATCAGCATCAGCACAGCATCATCACTCACCATCACATCATCATCATCACCATCATCATCATCATCATCATCAGCATCAGCATCAGCATCAGCATCAGCATCATCATCATCATCATCATCATCATCATACTCATAATCATCATCATCATCATCATCATCATCATCATCATCATCATCATCATCATCATCATCATCATCATCATCATCATCATCATCATATCATCATCGTCATCATCATCACCACCATCATCTCATCATCATCACCATCATCATCAGCAGCATCATCATCCTCATCATCACCATCATCATCATCAGCATCAGCTTTCTCATCAGTATCATCATCATCATCATCATCGTCATCATCAGCAGCATCATCCTCATCACCACCCATGATCGTCACCATCTTTACCACCACCATTATCATCAGCATCACCGTCGTCATCAGCATCATCATCGTCATCATCACGTCATCACGTCATCACCATCACCATCATCATCATCATCATCATCATCATCATCATCATCGTCATCGTTATCATCATTATCACCATAATCCGCATCACCATCATCATCATGATCGGTCGTGCATACCGTTCGGCAGTGGATAGGACGCCACAGCGCCGACACCGATAGCGTCCTGGCCATGTTGGACCTCTCGAACGCCTTCAACACGGTAGACCGTTCACAGGTTCGGCAAGCAGTCCTGCGAGTGGTGCCCGAATTAGCCCCATGGGTGGATTTCTGCTACGGCGAGCCGACCAATCTCATGATGGGCAGTAGCCGCTTGGAGTCCGCAAGGGGAGTGCAGCAGGGCGACCCTCTCGGCCCGGCCCTGTTCGCTCTGGCCATCCATGCAATCATCCAGGAGACGCGAGCTCAAGTGCTGCGGGAATTTCCTGGGGAATCGCTTCTGGTGTCCTTCTACTTGGACGACGGTGTGATTGGAGGGTCTTCCCGAGCCGTGCGACGGCTCTGCGAGCTCGCCGAGAGCTCCCTGGCTGACGTTGGTTTGACACTCAACAGAGCAAAGTGCGATATTGTCCCCACAGCAACGGGGCGGCGCAGCGTCCCGCCAGGTTTGTTCGAAGGCTTTAACTTCAATGAGTCTGGGAATTTCAAGCTGCTCGGGGCGCCGTTCGGATCAGCGGCATTTTGCGCAAGCCACACGCAGAAGAGGGCACGCAAGGCGGGGGTGCTTCTGCGGGAGGTGTCAAAGTTGCAAGACGCCCAGGCGGCGCTCCATCTCATCCGCCAGTGCGCCTCGTACGCTAAGCTCGTATACTCAAAGCGGACGGTGCCGCCGGAGCTGCACGACAGCGTCTTGCAGGAGTTCACGGCGAACCAGCGGGCGGCCCTCAAGGAAGTGCTCGGCGCCGAGATTGGAGACCGCGAGTGGATGCAAGCCACGCTGGGAATCAAGCGGGGCGGCCTCGGTCTCAGAAGGGCCGACGACCACGCGGCTGCCGCGTACTTGGCGTCTCTGCGCGCCACGGAGGCGACGTGCGCGTCCATTGACGCTGGCTTCGACCCTGACGACGCGGCTGGCCGCTTGCATCGGGACGCAGCGAAACGGGCGCACGCCGGACGCATTTCGCCCGAGGCCGCTGCCCCTCTTGGGCAAAGTCAAAAGGCGATGTCGGCCCTGGTGGACGCTAAGCGGGAGCAGGACCTGAGGCGCGACGGCTCCGCCGACGTTTCTTACGCGGCCCACCTGTCCCTCCAGCAGCTATGCGGGGCTGGGGCGTGGCTGACCGCGCCGCCAGCGGACGCCGCGCGAACCATAGAGCCCGCTCTGTTCAAGATGGCTCTGAGGCGCAGGCTGCGGATCCGCGTGCAGGATGCCGACATGTTCTGCCCTATGTGCGGCGGCACCATGGACAACTTCGGCGATCATGCCCTCGTGTGTCCATGCAGCGGTGACCGCACGGTCCGCCACAATCGCTTGCGGGGCTCGGTGTTCGAAGACGCATTGAAGGGTCAGATGGGCCCTGAGAGGGAGAAGCCCGGTCTGCTCCCGGAACGCCCGCGGGACGACGGCACGCCTCCCAGCAGTGGCGGAGGGGAGGCCCCGAGCGTTGCAAGGTCCCGGAGACGCCCTGCCGATGTCTTCTTCCCCCGAGCTCTGGGCGGGACACCTGCTGCCCTGGACTTCGCTTGCACGTCGGGTCTGCGCGCAGATGTGCTGCGAGACGCTGCGACGAACCCAGAGTCTGTCCTGAGCGCATACGAGGACTTCAAGAGGTCTTTTAAGGCCCCTGGAGAGACCGCCACGACAGAGGAACTGTGCACGGGCGCAGGCCTGTCTTTTGTACCGATGGTGATCGAATCCCACAGCGGCGGCTGGGGGAAGACGGCACGGCAGACCTTGGACACGATTGCCAAGCACGCGAGCGCCTGCTGGCGCGGGGAGGCGGAGGGGGAGAGCTTGCGAATAGCTCAGCGATTGTCATGTTCCCTTCACAGGGAAAACGCGCGGGCCATTTTGCGACGCCTCCACGATCTCGCCCCGGGCGTGGAGGTAGGCGGTTAGTCGCCTGGCCACGTGCCGCCGCTGTGGCAGTGAATGTACATTTTTCTACTCCTCCTCCTCCTCCTCCTCCTCCACCTCCTCCTCTCCCCTCTCCAGTCTCACAGCCGCGTGCGCTGTAGTACGAGATGAGCCGATTTCGTCTCACCCGCTGCCCGCCGTGCTGGGCCCGTCCCCCCCCTTGCCCGCTGTCCCTGTGTGTCCCTCCTGCCTGCCCTGCCTTTGGCTCCTTGCTTCCCTCCCTCCCCCCTCCCTCTCTCCGTGTCCTCCCCCTCTCGCCCTCGTGTGTCCTCCCCCTGGTGTGCTGTGTCCTCTCCCTCTCTCTCTCCCTGCCTGGCTGCCTCTCTCCGTCTCCCGTCCCTTTGTCCGTCGGCCCGGTCTGTCCTTTCCTGTCGTCGTCCCTTCCTCGCCTCTTCCCCTTCTCGCTCCTCGGCTCCTCGCTTTCCGGCCCGTCCCCGTTTCGTCCCTGGCCCGCGTTTCTTTGTCGGCCCGCCCTTCGGTCGGAATAAGAGCGCCGCCAGCTGGACTGGCCAGATCTTGGATTGAAAAAAATGGCCATCATCGTCAACATCAACACCATCAACATTACCAGCATGTTCATCGTCATCATTATTATCAGCATCATCAGCATCACCGTCATCATCTTCATTATCACCATCATCATTATCATCGTCATCACCATCGTCATCGTCATCTTACCATACTCGTCAACACCATCCTCATCATCCTCGTCGTCCCCATCATCACCATGATTATCATCATCGTCATCATTAGCAGCACCATCATCATCACCATGATTAGCATCATCATCATCGTCATCATCATCAGCACCATCATCATAATCATCACCATCATCGTCGTCATCATCAGCAGCAGCAGCTCCATCCTCACCATCATCATCATCATCATCATCATCATTACCATCATCATCATCATCACCGGCGCCATCATCATCAGCCTCTTGTCATCGTCATCCGCATTCTCATTCACTTCCCCATCATTATCATCATCATCAGCATCATCATCATCTTCCTCATCCTTATCATCATCACCCTCATCCTCATCCTCAGCATCCTCATCATCATCATCATCAGCACCCTCGTCCTCATCATCGCCCCCATCCTTGTCGACATCTGCATTATCATCACCATCATCCTCATCATCACCACCTTCATCCTCAT
>CAUYUJ010002241.1:66745-79245 GCA_963575745.1 Prorocentrum cordatum | reverse complement strand
ACGGTGGAGGTCCGGGGTTGCGCACAGACAGCCCTCGATAGCCTGGGGCGGTCTTAGCACCCAGCGCCGCTTCCGGCGGCTCCCCCCAGTGTGCCACGCGTCCAGGGATTGGGGTGCCGAGACCGGCCCAGACCATCCTGGAGGCCTGATGAGGGGCCAGCCAGGGCTACCTCCGGGGGCTGTCCGCATGCAAGCCCAAGCCTTGCCGTGACAGCTTGGCACGTGGAGCTGAGATTCAACAGGCTTACCAGCCACCACTCCCAGGCACCCCTTTCGACACTCTGGCGTCCTCCACGATCCAGCCGATCTGGCGCGGTGGAATTGGAGCTATTATGGTGGGAAGATTGGACTAGAGGGGACCTGATGTGGGAAAGAGCGTCTTCTGAGTACGCTTGGAGGCAGTCAGGGGGGGTGTCCTACTTTCCCTCCTCTCTCAAAAGTGGGCAGGGGAGGTCCAACCCCCCGCCCTCCCCAGAGGGAACTTCTGGTGCGGTGGTGGGGGTTCGAGCCCCCCCCTTCAAGTCGAGGGGGGATGGTCCACCCCCCCTCGCCCCAGGCGTTGGCCCTGGCGCCGGCAAACGGCGACGGCGACGACGACGACGACGACGGCCACCACGACCACGACCACGACCACGATCACGACCACGACCACGACCACGACGACGACGACGACGAGGACGAGGACGACGACGACGACGACGACGGACGGACGGACGGTGACGATGACGCCGACGAGGAGGACGAGTACGACGACGACGACGAGAACGACGGGGACGACGACGAGAACGAGGACGACGATGACGACGACGACGACGACGACGATGGCGATAACGACGAAGACGGCGGCGACGACGGCGACGACGAGGACGACGACGACGACGAGGACGAGAACGGCGACGACGACGACGAGGACGATGACGACGACGACGACGACGACGACGACGACGACGACGACGACGACGACGACGATGGCGACGACGACGAGGACGAGTTCGACGAGGACGATGACGATGACGACGACGACGACGGCGACGACGACGACGATGACGACGAGGACGAGTTCGACGATGACGACGACGACGACGACGACGGTGACGACGACGACGAGGACGAGGACGGGGACGAGGGCGACGATGACGAGGACGATGACGAGGACGAAACGACGACGACGACGAGAACGAGTGCAGGACGAGTGCGACAACGACGACGACGATGACGAGGATGGTGACGACGACGACGACGACGGCGGCGGCGGCGGCGACGACGACGACGACGACGAGGAGGTCGACGACGATGAAGACGACGATGACGACGACGAGGACGACGAGGACGACCACGACGACGAGGACGAGGACGACGACGACGACGAGGACGACGACGATGACGACGACGACGACGACGTCGAGGACGACGACGACGACGACGACGTCGAGGACGACGGTGACGACGACGACGAGGACGACGACGGCGACGACGACGACGACGACGAGGACGAAGAGAACGACGTCGACGACGACGACGACGAGGACGGTGACGACTACGACGACGATGACGAGGACGACGACGATGACGAGGACGACGACGAGGACGAGGATGACGCCGACGACGACGAGGACGAGTTCGAGGACGACGACGACGAGGACGACGACGACGACGACGGCGACGGACGGACGACGACGACGACGACGACGAGGGTGAGTACGAGGACGACGACGACGAGAACGAGGACGTCGACGAGGACTACGACGAGAACCATGACAACGACGATGACGGCGACGACAAAGAGGACGAGAGCGACAACGACGACGACGACGAGGACGAGGACAACGACGAAGACGAGGACGAGGACGAGGACGACTTCGACGAGGACGACGACAACGACGACGAGGATGAGGACGACGTCGACGACGAAGTCGACGACGACATCGAAGACGAGGACGACTTCGACGATGTCGACGACGACGCCGACGCCGACGACGACGACGCCGACGACGCCGACGACGACGCCGACGACGACGACGAGGACGACGAGGACGAGGACAACGACGAAGACGAGGACGAGGACGAGGACGACTTCGACGAGGACGACGACAACGACGACGAGGATGAGGACGACGTCGACGACGAAGTCGACGACGACATCGAAGACGAGGACGACTTCGACGATGTCGACGACGACGCCGACGCCGACGACGACGACGCCGACGACGCCGACGACGACGCCGACGACGACGACGACGAGGACGAGGACGACGACGACGACCACGACGAGGGAGGGAGGTCACCTCCCTCTCACTATCGGAGGGGGGTGTTATCGCCGCGGAGAGGGGCGAGGAGGGGGGCGTTTCCAGAGCGGGGCAGATTTGGGATCTTGCACCAAGACAGCGCCGAGGGTACACAGAAGACACCTCACACGCTCTTTGATCCCCCCGGGGTCAGCGAATACCCTGCGAGCGCCCCGTTCACGGGAGGGCCCGACGGCTCGCTCTCCGCGGCCGACTTCTCCCTCTACGTTCTGCTGCGGTTCGGCGAGGAGTTTCCGTCGAAGCCGCCGAGGCTGAAGTTCTTGTCGCCGTGGACCAACCACCAGCACCTCTGGGGCGATAGGATCTGTCATTCGTTGCTCTCGGACGACTTCCTGGACTTCTTCCGCGAGCGCAGAACCCACGGCACGAGCATGTGGAACGCGGCGTGCGCACTGGCGGACGACGAGGGCGTTGGAGGCATGCCGAGATACCTCGCGACGCTGCGGGAGTTCCTCTCCAACGACTGCGACTACGACGAGGAGAAGCACGTCAAATACGACGCCGACTCCCTGCAGCAGGACGTTCAGGTGCAGCGCGCCTTCCTGCCAGCAGGCCTGGAGGGGCTCGAGCCTCTCACGGCGCCCGCCGAGCGGGGCGCCGCCGCTGCCTGCGCCGCGGCGCCCCCGGCGGAGGCCGAGGCCGCGTGGGGCACGGACTTCTTCCTGAAGAGCCCGCTGGTGCCCGGGAGCCCCGAGGCGCACCCCTTCGGCAGCAAGTCACGGAAGCCTGGCATTCCCTCGCAATTCCGTCTTCGGCGTCGATCGGCGTCGAGTAGCGTCTGGGAGCCGATGGGGCAATTCGCGCCGAGCTAGTGTCGATGATCGTCGATTTAGCGGTGTAGCGCCGATCAGCGTCGACACAGCGTCGATTCGCAGTAGCCGACGAGATGGTATGGGAGGCTCCCCTGAGTTGCCACCGAAGCGCACCCCTGCTTCGACGTGTCCATAGGGCAGGGCCGGGTGCCCTCGCTGTCGACGGCCATGGCGTGCCTGAGCCCGGGCAGCTTCCAGCTGGGGGCGCGCACCACGGACTTCGGCTCCAGCGCCGCGGTCGCTCTGCCGCCCCCGAGGGCCAGATGGGCAGGGCTCGTTTCGGGTCCCACGAGTCGGTTTGATTCGACTTGGATGGCTTCTTGGGATTTCGATTTTGGCTCCGATTTCTCAGTGGACGCATACTAGCCTGACGATGTCCGCCGATTCGTTTTTTCCCAACTTGGCCGCCTGTTTTTGCCGATCCGATCATGTCGATCGCGGGTCTGGCTCATCGATTCGATCTGGTCTCTCCTGGACTGGCCACGCAGCAAAACGGTGTCGTCTGCGCCGACCTTCGCGCGCAAGCTGCCCGCGTAAGGTCGCGCGTAAACGCCCCAGTCTCCAATGTGGCATGCCGCGGTGACGGCCCGCGTGAGCCACCGCGAGAGGTCGCTACTGTAGGTTCATGCGGCCTTAGCGCGCCAGCGACGCCAGCGAACGTGTTTCAAGGTTGAATTTTGGGAAGCACCGATGGACACGGTAACGCTGTTGGACCCGACGGAAATCGACCTTGAGCGATCGGGGCCGCGATCGATTCAAGGTTGAACGATCGACGCGGTGTCACAAACTTTTGCGCGCGGCAACGCCGCACGAACCTACCGTATGTCGTCTCGCGCAGGACCCCTTTCATCTTTTCGTCGCTCACATGGCCCTGGGCTCAGCCACACCCAGACCTCCAACGCCTCGAACAAGGTCAGGTCGGCGACACCCCGACATGCTGATATATTCAATCGCTTCGCTCATTCTGCCGGCCCATATTGCATGATCGCTACTGCTTCGCCGTGGGCTCGGGGCCATTGTGGCGCCGCCGAGGAGGAGGAGGAGGAGGAACAAGAGGATGGGGAAGGGGAGGGGAGGAGGAGGAGGAGAGGATGAGAAGGAGAGGAGGAGGATGGAAGTAGGAGGAGGAGGAGGAGGAAGAGGAGGGGGCGGAGGAGGAAGCCTCTCGTTGGCACCTTGTGTTGCTCTTGGGGCCAAACAGGTTCGTCGTCAAGATACTTCTTTGGGAGGCCTCTTGGGGTCTCTTGAGAAGCCGTTCGGGGGCGCCTGGGAGGCATTTTTGAAGCCGTCTGGGCCTCTTGGGGCCTCTTTTGGGTCTCTTGGGGGCCTCCTGGGGCCTCTTGGGGGCCTCTTGGCGGCATCTTGGGGCCTCTTGGGGGCCTCTCGGAGCCTCCTGGGGCCCTCTTGGGGCGGAAGGCTCGAGGTTTCGGTTCGTGGTCCCCCTCTTGGACGAGATTCGGTCTCTTTACAACCAGAACAACCACTTTACAACCAGATGGGTTACTTTACAACCAACATAGGATTAGAAAGTATGGTTTTTCATCGAGAGGGTCCACTTTGCAACCAGAACGGCCCACTTTACAACCAGAACGGACCACTTTACAACCAGAACAGGCCACTTTACAACCAGAACGGACCACTTTACAACCAGCTCAGAGTGGCCGTGCGTGTTTGGGCGTTCCGCAAAGTGCTCCAGAGCAAGTGGGCGCTCTGAAAAATGCCCCAGAGCAAGTGGGCGCTCTGAAAAATGCCCCAGAGCAAGTGGGCGCTCTCAAAAGTGCTCCAGGGCGCGCGGACGTGCTGAAAAGTGCTCCAGAGCACGTGGGCGCTCTGGAGCCCGAGCGCCTGAACTCTTTGCGCAGGCCCCAGCGATGCCTTTGAGCCCGAGCGCCTGAACGCCCTGCGCAGGCCCCAGCGATACCTCTGAGCCCGAGGACCTGGGCGCTCTGCGCAGGCCCCAACGATGCCTCGGAGCCCGAGGACCTGGACGCTCTGCGCAGGCCCCAGCGATGCCTCTGAGCCCGAGCGCCTGGACGCTCTGCGCAGGCCCCAGCGATGCCTCTGAGTCCGAGCGCCTGGACGCTCTGGCGCTCTGAGCCCAGCAGACTAAGACAGGGCTTGCTAGCAGGGGCCAAGCGGCCTCAACAAGGGCCCCGTGCTCGCACGGGAATAAGGCGACAGCATACGTAGGAAGGCTCAGGGCGACGCGCTGCCCATTTTAGGGACCACTCACAGGAAGCGAGCCCAGTGGCCTCCACAAGGGCCCAGCGCTCCAGGGAACGAGGCCATTGGCACCGCGGGTCTCTTGGGCCACGTTGGCCCCTGAAGCCCCACGGTGTTCTGCAAGGGGCTCAGTGCTCCAGCTCCAGTTGGCCCCCTGCTGCTCCTCTTCTTGGAAGATCGAGGTTCAACGTTCCGAATAAATGCAACTATTTCGAAGATCGTTCCTTCCAGCGTCAGCCACAGCGCCAGCGCAGCAACGCAGGTATCCTGCTCGGGCAGCAGCCTCAGCCACCGTGCCAGCGCAGCAGCTTGAGCCACCGTGACAGCGCATCACCGCCACCTTTGTGCCTGCTACCACCAAACTTACCGCTGCAGCCCCGCTACCTCCACAATTCCGACTGACCCCCCGCTACCACCGCAAATCCCATTGCAGCCCAGCTACCACCACAGTTCCCACCGCTGCCTGGCGACCACCACAGTTGCCACCGCAGCTTCCCAACGCCATGCAGTTCCCATTGTAGCCCCCGCTACCACCACATCTCCCACTACAGCTTCCCACTGCCATGCAGCTCCAGTCTTGGACGGGATCATGGTCTATTCGTATGCCCTGCGCGACTAGCCTTCGCCCGTCAGAAAAAGGCAGAGCAAGCAATGGCAGAAGTGACCGACAGAGCTTAGAGAGCAGGTCAAAACCCTAATCCGCCCACCAGCACGCAACATACCATAGCGCACCAGGTCGCCGCATCGCCAACGCGTGCGCAGTGCTTCTTCGTGCGCGATGGGCAACTTTACAACCAACATGCCTCAGAGAGCCCAAAGCCACCCTTGCGCTTGCCCACGGAGATTCCAGGGAAAGGCCCGCGTGCATTCAATATGTGTTTTTACTTGCCTGGTTGTAAAGTGCCCTTCCTGGTTGTAAAGTGCCCTTCTCGGATTTTGTAAGCTGGTTGTAAAGTGACCAATATGGTTGTAAAGTGCGCTTCTGGCTGTAAAGTGACCCACGCGCCCTCTTGGACCCCTCTTAGGGCCGTCTTGGGGCTCTCTTGGGCCGTCTTGGGCGCCTCTTGGGCCGTCTCGGGGCCCTCTTGGGGCCCTCTTGGAAGCCTCTTGGCCTGTCTTGGGACGCTCTTGGGGGCCTCTTGGGCCGTCTAAGAGCATCGGAAAACCGAAAAGGCGACAAGGCCCAAATCCTTCCAAAACCATCGAAACATGAATGATTTTGGCCTCTCGGGGCCCTCTTGTGAGGCCTCTTGGAGGCCACTTGGAGGCCTCTTGGGATGTCTTGGGGTCATCTTCGGCGTCTTGGAGCGCTCTTTGGGCGTCTCGGGGGCCTCTTGGGCAGTCTCGGGGGCCTCTTGGGGCCCTCTTGGCGCGCTCTGGGGGCCTGAGAGGCCGCACCCAGAAGGAAGACCATCTCTGAATCGGGCCGCCCAGGACCTTGCCGGGGTACTTTTCGTCCTGGGGCCCCCAGGGGCCGCCCCGCGCGCGCGAACCAGAAATATTGATAACCAGTTACCGGAGATCTTAGCACGCCTCTGGCCCGTTGGGCTGGCGAATTAAGTCGGGCAGGTCTCTCTCTACAAGAGGAGAATTCAAACATAGAAACAACATGTTGGGGCGACTTGTTGATTAGTTTCGTGATTTTTCCCGACCTAGGCTCTGCCTAGAAGGGTTCTTACTCTCTTGGCTTAAAGGGCCGGGCAGTGGGAACCGGCCCGGGCGGTTCCCCCAGTATCCGCCCCGCGGTTCCCCCAGCTACGTCCCTTTAGCTTAGCGTTGCTTATATCATCTTAGCTTAGCTTATTTCATCTTAGCTTAGCTTAGCTTCATCTTAGCTTAGCTTAGCCTCATCTCAGCTCAGGCTTATCTTAGCTTAGCTTACCTTCATCTTAGCTTCGCTGAGCTTTAGCATAGCAGAGCACAGCATAGCATAGCGTAGCATAGCAAAGCACATCATAGCACATCATATCATAGCCCAGCATATCATAGCATAGCGCAGCATAGCATAGCATAGCGCAGCGCAGCACAGCACAGCACAGCATAGCACAGCGCAACATAGCATAGCAGAGCATATCATAGCATAGCATGGCATAGCGCAGCATAGCATAGCATAGCATAGCATAACATTGCGCAGCATATCATAGCATAGCATAGCATAGCATAGCATAGCATAGCGTAGCAACTAATGCTGCTTTCCTAGGGGCTCCAATTTCTAGGTAGGGCCGCACTGGGGTAATCTATGTTCTGACCCTCTTTCATTTTCCTTCCAAAGTCCGCTTGTAGGAGGACATGCCCGACCTAATACTACTGCTAGGGAGGACATGCCTGACCTAGTGCTAATACTATGTACGCGTCGCCCCCCCCAGGGCCGACGCGCGCGCCGAGGAATCTCATACTACATACGTCGTAGCGGGCGCTTTCTGGCCATACCGGTCGGGAAGCGACACACTGCAAGGTGGGTATATTGTGTGCTCGGGTCGGACGCGCGCCTCCAAGTGTCGTACGAGTATGTCTGTATGCGTCCCATCAGGGGCCGTTGTCGAGCTTTCGGGGCCGCCGAAGAAGAGAGACCAAGACCCAGGGTGAGCGGCCGACCTCCCCGGGAAGGGGGTCGAGAGCTCCCGGGGCTGGCGTGATGCAGCCGCGGAGGCGTCGGAGTGTCGGGCAGGGCGGCCCTCCCTGGGCAGCAGGAGGCAGAGAGGGCCAGCCCGTGCTCGGCAGAGCACCAGGAGGGGTCTTCCCTGAAGTCGGGCATGTCCCTCTGCCCATCGGTCGTTGAAAGTAGGTGCTCTTGGATTCCCAGATTCCAATCTATTTCAAGCGCCCTCCTACTGCAATGATCGAGTGGCTTCACCTTTTCCGTCCTCCTTAGGGGGCGGACGGAACCCAATCTACTCTCAACGCCTTCCTACTTCATATTTCTACCTACTTCTTCCGACCGATGGGACAGTCGGGCGTGTCCCTCCACAGAAAGTAGTTTGGGGACGACTTTTCTACTATCTTTGACCATTCTTGCGTATTTTGTGGCTATGTTTTGTTGTTCTTCGAACATCCGCCTGTAGGAGGACATGCCCGACCGAAGGCCAGCCTGTGCTCGGCAGAGCTGCCTACCTCTGTTGGTCCCGGGAGGGGTCTTCCACGAGGCCCTCGGGGCGCCCAGTCGACCGTGACCCTGGCGTCGACGCCGGGAGCTCCTCGACCCCGTCCCGCCAAGCGCGTTCCACCCCCAGAGATCCGAGGATATGGTTGCGAAGGCCTTACGGCCGGTGCCGCCGACCCTGAACCCTGAAGGGGGAACGACGACGGCGGCGGCGGCGGCGGCGACGACAACGCTGACGTGGGTCAGAGTCCTCAGGGATGCTCTTTGGGGCCTCTTCGGAGCGCTCTCGGTGGCCTCTGGGGGGATGTCTTGGGGCCTCCTGGGAGCATCTTGGGGGCCTCTTGGCAGCCTCTTGGGAGCCTCTTGGGGCTTCCTGGGGGGTCCGAGGGTACGATTCTCTTTCAATCCAGAGGGTTCTCCTGGACGGCGGCCTCCGAGGCCCACTGCTGGGCCCCGGGGGCCCTCAGAAGTGGACCCAGGGCGACGGACCACCCCAGGGGAAGGGGTCGGGGCCTCTGGGGCCGCGGATTGAGAAGATCACATCGGCGGATGTCTGGGGCTACTCTTAAGTCTGGCCTGTTCCTCGACAGGAGGTATATTCCAAAATAGTCTAACAATAGTCTGGGGACTATTTTTTGATTCTGTTTGGGCTAGTTCGGAGTATGTGTTGAGTACTTCTAATTTTTCGCCAGAAGATGCGCCTGTAGGGGACACGCCCGATCTAAGACTTATCGCAAAGTGCACACTCGCAAACGTCTGAGATCGAAGAAGAAACAACGGCATTAACATAAACTTTGTTTGAGCTCCGCGCGGATTTCTTGGATCTGCGCTGGAAACCCCTGGCGGCGCCTCCGGCGCCGCCCCTGGCGCGCTCCGCGCGCCAGGGAGGGGGGTCCGGCGCAGATCCAAGAAATCCGCGCGGAGCGTCGACAGTTTATGCTTATGGCGTTTTGTCTCCTTCTATGGAAGACGCATGCTCGCCTTGATAAAGGATCGTAGGAATCTCCGCGGCGGATCCAGGCCGTTTGCGAGTAGTCACTCTGCGAGCAGTGGAACGCGCTTGCCTGCTCTCCCGGCGATCGGCCATTCATCCCAGGTCTTCCTTCGGAAGCCCCAGGAGCCCGAGAGCGGCCCCTGAGCCCACGTCGGAGGTCTGGGCTTGGCTAAGAGCCCCCGGCCCCCGACGTCGTGAATTCTTCACGACGTGGACCCCCAGGGGTCTAGAGACCCCTTCCCCAGGACAGGCTCTGCGCCCTGCGTCGTTCCCTGACGGCCCCGAGGCCTGGGAAGGGCCCCCCAGAGGCCGAAAACAGCGAGGAACCTCCCGTCGTGATCCTTCCACGACGCGAGGAGGTCTGGGGTCATCTGGCCCGCGGGGCGCCAGAGCGACCACGGCCTCGGCATCGACGCCGTGCTGCCCTACCCGTGCTCCCGCCGTGCCTGGGCGGCGGTGGGCCGGCAGCTGACCGGCGCGGCGCTGGAGAGGCTCCGGCCGCTGGCCGAGAGCCATTACCGCCTGGGGCTGCCCGGCGTGGGCGGCGAGGAGGCTCGGCCACGCGCAGAGGGGGGCAGCGAGGGGGTTGATGACTGCCCCCCCCTTGTGTTGGTGTTGGTGCCCATTTCCAGGCCTCCAACATCATGCTCCGCAAGGGCCCCATGCCTCGCCTCCAGGGCTCTCGTCAACGGGGTTGGCCAAAGCCACCCACGTGGACAGGTGACGGAGCAGGCCCATCCGGGTCCACAGTGGTCGGGGGCGGCAATGAGGGGGGTGATGGCTGCGGGGGGGGGGATATCATGGCGTGGGCCATGACATTTTCACAGATTCATGGCGCCTCTTCTTATTTCATTACGTCCCTGGCCTCCCCCTGGGCCGCGCACATGCCGCTGGCCATGATTTGCGCCCCCCTCCTTCCACCAAATTACCACCCCAGTTGGGGATACACCCCTCGAAACCCGCAGGGAACGACCTATATCCCCATCTAGGGGGGTAAATGGCCACGCGCAGAGGCTTTCTAAGGAGCAGCCTCCTTCGTAGAAGCCTCCCCCCTCCCCCTACCGCCTCTCTGCGCGCCGCCAAAGGCTCGGTATCGTTTAACCAATCCTCATCCCCATCCCCATCCCCTTCGAGACCCCCACCAAATTACCACCCCAGTTGGGGATACACCCCTCGAAACCCGAGGGGAACGGCCTATATCCATATCTAGGGGGGTAAATCGGCCAGCGGGGCCCAGGCCAGGATGGGGATCGGTTAAACGATACTCAGAGGCGGCGGAGCTGGAGGCCATATTGGGCGTCGTCGGGGAGATCTGGAAGACGACGTGCATCGGCGCTCGAAGAGCAGAAAACGGCGCAGGCATGATTTCTCGGGGCTCAGCGCGGACTTCCTGGATCGGCGTTGGGCCCCCCCAGGGGGCGCGCTCCGCGCGAGTGAGGGAGAAGGGGGCCTGGCGCCGATCCAAGGAATCCGCGCGGACCTCCGAGAAATGATGTCTTGATGCCTTTATTGTTCCTCTAGGCATCGTCAAGGAGGAGGGCTACGAGTCCGAGCGGGCCATGGGCTGCTTCCTGTCGCTGCACTTCCTGCTGCTGTGCCTCGCCGAGGAACGGCCGCGGTTGCGCGAGCACGCCTGCGCTACCGCGCGGCAGCTGCTGGACCTCGTGGGCGGCAGCCCGCCCCAGAACCTGAAGGCCCTCGTGCCCGACCTGGGCCGCTTCCTCGCGAGGTTTCTCCTCACGGGCGACGAGGTCCCGCTGCAGTCCAACGCGGCCGCCATCGTGCGCGAGCTGTTCAGCCGCAACGTGCGGTGGGTGCACCCGTCCTACTGGGCGTCCCCGAGCGCGTCGGAGGCGGAGAAGCAGGAGCAGGTGATGGCCAGCTTCGAGCAGAGCCAGTTCGGCATGAAGCTGACGGTGTTCCAGTCGTATCCGGCTGCCTGCGGCATCCCGCAGGGGTCGTGACCTCGGGAGGTGCGGCGATGCATGCGGGGGGACGCGGCGCGGGGTGGGGGGTCGGGGGCAGGAGGGCGGAGGAGGAGGAGGAGGAGGAGGAGGAGGAGGAGGAGGAGGAGGCTTATGAGGGTACAGGAGCCGTGCCAGACGGCCCGTGGCATTCTTGCCAGCTTCAGCGGCACGCTTCGGCGGGGCGCTCCGAGATGGAACCGCGGGCGTCAGGCCTGCTCAGCACTGCCGTGAGCGGGGGCAACCGACCGTGGCAGCGCGAGGCCTTTGCATTGTGCTGGCTGGGGCGTGCTAACACATGATGGGGTCGTGCACTCTCCGATGGTCCTCAGGACGCGTGCCAGCCCCATGTGGGTTTTCCCTCGCTCAGCTCCGTCGATGGGGCGCAGCCTGCATCGGCCGCCCGCTCCGTGTTGGAGGGCCTCGGCTGACAGACACCCGTTTGCTCTAACAGACGTTCTGAGGATCATCGAACCGTGAAAGAACAATTTGTTTCGGCGGCGAGCAAGTGGGGGAAGTGAGAAGGAAAAGGCCTTCTCAGAAGGCGGCGGGGGTTCTCAGAAGGCATCGCGCCCTCTGAGAGGTTTTCGGTGTCTTCGGGGAAGACTCAGAAAACTTCTCAGAAGGTCTTCTGAGCATTCTGAGAGGGCCTTTCCGAGCCTTCTGACACGGCCTTCCGAGCCTTCTGAGACTTCTCAGCAGGCTCGAGGGGGACTTCCGAGCCTTTCGAGACTGCCGTTTCCGTCTCGCTTCCTCCCCCGGGCTCGCCGCCGATTCTTCCACGCCTCGACGTGCAGGAGGCGGACTACATGCGGCGTCCCTGAGCTTATGTTCACCGCCAGCGGGGAACAGAATCTCCTCCTCCTCCTCCTCCTCCTCCTCCTCCTCCTTGTGGGCTTCCACGCCTCGACGTGCGGGGAGGAGGCACGGCGGCGGACTACATCCTCAGGGCCGCGGAGCTGGGCCTCAGCTCCGCCGTCGCGATGGAGGCCTGCGGCGGGCGACCGGGCGCGGAGGCGCTGCGCGCCTTCCAGGAGCTGGGAGGAGAAGGGAGGAGGGAGGAGGAGGAGGAGGAGGAGGAGGAGGAGGAGGAGGAGGAGG
>CAUYUJ010002241.1:48996-66645 GCA_963575745.1 Prorocentrum cordatum | reverse complement strand
GAGGAGGAGGAGGCCTCCTGGGGGCCTCTTGGGGGCTTGTTTGATGCCTCTTGGGCCGTCTGGGGGCCATCTTGCGCGTCTTGGAGCGATCGTTCGGCGACTCGGGGCCCTCTTAGACAGCCTTAGGGGTTTCTTGGGGCCCTCTTGGCCCGTCTTGGGGCCCGGGCACGCAGGACGCCCCGGTAGATTTGAGTTGTTGTTTTTTTGTCTGGGCCCTTCCAGACTCCTCGGGAGCGAGCATTGAGGCTTAGAGGATTACGTACTAGGCAAAGGACCTGAAGACACGCCAACTCCGTGCCCAGAGGCACGGTGGCGGATATAGGTGGAACAATCACTGTAGTCCAGTGTTGTGCAATCTATGTGGTGCCATTTTTTGTTGCGCAATATAAGTCCTGGTGGAGCAGCCCACGCGGTGCAACTTATGCGGTGCACTTCACCCAGTCGAACTTGAAGTTGACAACTTCAATGCTCGCGCAATCATCCCACCCACCCACCCGCCACTTGATTCGCAAAACCCTTGCGGCGGAGACTGCGATGACTGCTTGGCGCTGGCTGGCGCATCGCTGCGGCCGCGCTAGCGCGCGCAAGCTCGCGCGAAGGGCGGCTCGGTAATCTGGCGCGACCGACGTGGCCGCGGTTTGCGGTGACCGCTGGGGACTTCCCAGCGCGTCTCGCAGGCCGCGCTGACGCGCGGGCACTTCAGTGCGAGTCGGTGGCTCGGGCGGACGCGGTATCGCGGCGACGCCGGCGACGGCAAACGATGATGATAGTAGGGGTATTGGTGACGATGATGACAATGACGACGGCAAGATTCCGATCACGCCGATGACGATGATGGTGTCCACGTGCCACCGATGAAGGTTTTGGGATGATTTCGACATGACCGCCCGGCCGACTGGCGCGAGTGGCCCCCATGGTATTCATTCACATGGGTCATGCACCCCCCCTCGCGCACGCAATGGCGTTCGAGTGGTTTCGACATGCGCGCGCGAGATGCCCGTTTGGTTGCATGTGATGGGCACGTTCTTAAACAAAACATACACCAACAATTTTGAGTACTTCTTAAGAGTTCACAAGGGCGCGAGAGCAGGTTTGTTGGAACATCTTTGTTGCGAGAGCATCGTGTTTTATATGTGTTTGGGCTTTCGATGTTAAATTCCTTGCAGGACATTGGGCTTTTGGGATTTCGGCACGCGCGCGCGACGACGCGCGCGCGTGCACTTCGTTCCTGTTGTTGCAAAGCATTATGGCGACACCGCGCGCGCAAGAGTGTTCGAATGGTTTCGATATGGGCGCGCGAGGGGCACCTTTTTTTCTAGCATGTTACGAACATGTTGACAAACTTGTGGTTTTCTGACGGGGTCGCAAGGGCGCGAACGCAGGATTTGTTGGAACATCCTCGTTGCGAAGTCATTGAGTACTTGGTTTCGGGACGCTCGATTTTGACATCCTGGCAAAACCTGCGGTTTTCGAAATATTCTGGCATGCGCGCGCGACGACGCGCGCGTGTGTATGTCGTCCCGTCGTTTGCAAACGATCGTTGCGGTAGCAACTGCGTAAGGTCGTTCGGATGATGTTTGACATGCGCGAGCGAGAGGCACATTTGGTCGCATGTGATGGAATGCGGAAAAGCGTACGGTTTTTTGGACAATCCGACAGGACGCGAGTGTAGGTTTTTTGCTTGAAAACTTGATTGTTACATGCTGTCGGGACTCGGTTTTGAAATCTCTACGGCACCAAAAAGGTTTTGAGGATTTCGGCATGCCCGCGCGAGGACGCGCGCGTGTGCGCATCGTCCCATTTGTGTTGCAACGGGGGTCTTAAAATCATATGATTTGTGTAAACGAGTGCGCGCGCATATTTGTCTTGCAGAAGGTAAAAGGGGGCGATCAGCGACTGCCTGGGGTGGTTCGAGTCCAAATTTCGGATGGGCGAGTGCGCACAATCATTTACGAAAAACAATACGGAAAACACGTGCGGCATTAATTCCGGGGGCGAGGGGAGGAAATCTGAATATCATCCGGAAGCAAAGTACGTGGTGCAAAAATCACGTGGCGGCGACGAGGTGGGGACGGGGCGGCGACGCGGAGGCGACGGCGACAACATAGCCGCCAGACCGCCACACAAACCCTGACGACAGGCGGCGACGGGACGGCGACGGCGACAACATAGCTCCCAGACCGTCATACAGGCCCGGACAACGGGCGGCGACGGGGCGGCGACGTCGACGACATAGCCGCCAGACCGCCACACAAAGAAATAATAACCCCTAAGTGCAATCACTGTTTGGGGAATAAACCTTTTCCCGAATGGGAAAACGGGGGTGTGGATAATGAAACGCGATAAACCATTCACGCCTTGAGGGCAAAATGGAACTAATTCTTCACTCGCTCCTTTGCTGTCTTCAGTATTCTGAAGAGCTTTTCGGGGCCACTGACACCAAAGGTGTAATGTGCTTGCTGGTTCCCTGTCTTACATGTACTGCTCCGGCGCGATGTGGATGTTTCGTTCTGGTTGCGGCACGGCGTGGTGTCAGATTTGCGGCCCCCGTGAGGAAGATTGCAGGGGCGTCAAAGAGATGGGCAGCTATCAGGGGGACTCCAACTGCGTCCGCCAGCTTGGCCGTCTTCCCCCCTCTCGGGGGGCGGGGGGGGGGAGCGGGGGAGGGGGGAGAGCCTCCTTCTCCCTCGCAATCCCCCCCATCCCTCGCCCCCCCGCTCTTCGTCTCCTGCCTCGCCCAGTTCTGGGAGGGTGGCGGTGGCCAGGCTGACGAGCCCGCGGATTGGAGTCCCCCGGCCGTGCCGAGTTCTTCTTATGGTTGCGCCTGGACGCGCTGGCGGAGTCCGACGTCCACGGCCTGCTCTGCGAGGCCGATTGGGGGGAGGGGAAGGAGGAGAGAGGAGAGGGGGGCGGGAAAGGGGGGGAGCAGCACGAGGAGCAGGAGGAGGAGGAGGAGGAGGAGGAGGAGGGATGAGGAGCAGGAAGAGGGGGGAGGGGAAGGACGATCAGTGCAGCGAGCGATCATAATGACCCCTGGAAGAGCGGAGTCCGAACCAGGGGTCGGCGCACGCCCAACCACCGACGCCGCATGGGTCGGGGCGGGGGCTCGACAGAGACCTCCTCCTCCTCCTCCTCCTCCTCCTCCTCCTCCTCCTCCTCCCCCTCCTCCTCTCTCGTCCTCCTCGTCCTCCTCGTCCTCTTCCTCTTCCTCTTCCTCCTCCAAGAGAGAGAGAGAGAGAGAGAGATGCAAGGCGGAGCGGATGCGGTGCGCCTGCACAGCACCGGCCGGTTTGTCGCCGCCACCGCCGCGGAACGCGGCCGTTCCCAGGAGCACGAGCCAGGGAGGAGGCCCTTTCGAAGCACGAGAGACAGATTCGCAGGGTGCCGAGTGCTCTCTTTGGCGCGGCTTCTGGAGCTAGTGGGTGCTGTGCGACCCCCCGCGCGGGAGACAGCATCATGCATGCTTCTGTGGCCAGGAGGCAACACAGGACTCTCAGAAACATCGCCGTGCGCGCGCAATCGGAAGCCGCGGGGCGAAGGCTGGCTCCCGCCCACTCCATCGGCGCGCGCGGGTGACTCAACAGGGCAGGAACGTTCTAGCCTGAGAAGAGGCCGAGCAACCACAGGATGAGCGCTGCGAAGGGTCACCGCACAAGATCGGGCAGGCGCGTTCCGTGGTGGCTCGGAGACGCCGCAACCTCTGACGAGCAGAACTCATCGGAGGTCTTGGTGCGCACAGCTGGGGGCCTGGGAACTCTTCGCCTTTCCTTCTCCAGCTCAGTCCTGCAGTCTGCTCGGCAGTCGCATCGGCCACCACAAAGCCAGGAGGCCATCTACGACTCAAAAAGCCCGTGATGTTCGGGGGCCCAGGGCTGGGGGAGGCCTCCGAGAGGTCCCCGAGAGGCCCCCGAGAAGGTCCCGCGAGGTTTCCGAGCGGTTTTGGAAGGTTTCTGAGAGTCAGAGAGACTACAGCTTCTGAGAGGTTTTTGGGCCGAAACCAGCTCCGCGCATTAGTTTTCGAGGCGTGCTGAGAAGCGACCCGTCGGAAAGACCCCTCCTATTGGCGACGAAGAAATGTTCGACGCCGTTGCCCCTCGCGAGAACAAGATCGAGGGCCGGCCAAAGAAACACGGCACGGGATGGCATAGGCCGCACCCGGAAGGAGCACGCAGCAACTGCGGCAGGGGAGGAGGCCTGGGCACAACAGGGGGCCCACGCAGCCATCGTGGGGGGCTGAGGGAGCGGGTTCTGGTGAGCTAGCCCCAGTTCTGTTGTCTGGCGGATGTCATTCAACGTCTGCATCGAGCTGCTCCGCTAGACCTGGCACCGCCGCAGCACGAGTAGGCACGCCCCGGCTGGGCTTCGCAGTCACGTTCGGTGGTGACTTGCGCGCCAGCGAAGATGGGGGTGCGCGAGAGGCTGGCAAGTGCCAGGTGTCGCGGGGTGGGCTTCGCAGCGCTCCTCGGGGGGGAGTAGTTTGTACACATCCCCTTGCCGCCGCTGCTGCCGCCTTTACCTACATCTATTCAGCTAGATTGGCTGACCTGCACATTGTGATCGTGCTCAAGGAATTAGCAGTCTGCGCCATCGCTAGCAAAACATATCCTGCGTGTATGGGATTGAGCTCAACGTGCATGGAGTTCATGGTGTATCACGTAGGTCGCCCTGAACTGCTTCTCTTGGATCCGAAGAAGGCTAACGCAGCGAAACAAGAACAACATGTACAAACGTCCGGTACACTGGCGCAGCGCTGTTTCGAACCCTTCAAGTGCATCGACTGTTGCGATAAAAGCTCGTCGTCGCCCAGGAATCTGAGGGAGCGCCGTTGCGCGCCAGGGGCGCGACGGCGGACCTTGAACCGCCATGTTGTCTTCTTCTGTCGTTTCTGCGCCAACGCTTTCCGACAGAGAAACGTGAACCCACGTAAGCGCCGCCTTCGGGAAAAGCGGTTCTAGTGGATTGTGGGGGGCGCGATGGCGCGTTTCAGGGAGGCGGGGGGAATCGGAGGAGGAAGAGGAGAAACAAG
Source organism: Prorocentrum cordatum (assembly GCA_963575745.1). NCBI lineage: Eukaryota > Dinophyceae > Prorocentrales > Prorocentraceae > Prorocentrum > Prorocentrum cordatum. The sequence goes on along the minus strand of CAUYUJ010002241.1, from coordinate 61,619 downwards.
AGGAAGATGAACAGGATGAGAAGGTGAACGCGGACGAGGACGAGGAAGGGGACGGGGACAGACGAGGAGGAGGAGAAGGAGGAGGAGGTGAATGAGGAGGAGGAGGAGGAGGAGGAGGACCAGTGTAAGCCCAAGAGTCATCAACGATGTTGGAGTAAACCTTCCCTTCAAGCTCCCCCTTCATAGTTCCCTACAACGGTTCATTTCCATTGAGGGAACTGTCTCGTTGGAAGACAACCGTTTGAAGATCCTGAAGCATGCCAAAACATTATTCTCGGGATTCCAACGCCACGGATCAACCTGACTCTTGCGTTTTGACGATCCTGAATCGTCCCAGACCATTCAAGGGACTTCAGCACAGAAAATTAATGTAATTGTTGCACCCGCATAATCCAGAATCCTTCTAAGACACAATCTCTGGTACGGTGATGTTGGGAAGCCGTGAAACCCTTGCAATGTTTTAAACGAATGTGCGCCGCGCTAAGGCGAGAGCCACATGTTGAAAACCACCCGCCCTCAACCCGTGAAGCTCTTGAACTTGTTTTCAACGAATGCGCGCCGCGCTAAGGCGAGAGCCACATTTTGAAAACGACCCGCGCTCAATCCGTGAAACTCTTGCAACATTTCAAAACGAATGTGCGCCGCGCTAGGGCGAGAGCCACATTTTGAAAACCACCCGCCCTCAATCCGCGAAACTCTTGCAAATGTGTTAAACGAATGTGCGCGGCGCTAATGCGAGAGCCGCATTTTGAAAACCACCCGCCCTCAATCCGTGAAGCTGTTGCAGACATTCAAAACGAATGTGCGCAGCGCTAAGACGAGCGCCACATTTTGAGAACGACCCGCCCTCAATCCGTGAAACTCTTGCAAATTTTCAAAACGAATGCGCGCCGCGCTAGGGCGAGAGCCACATTTTGAAAACCACTCGCCCTCCATCTGTCGCCAACTTTTAAGCTTCAGAGTCATACGTGATGAGAAAGTCTCAGGCGAAATGCCCGGCCCGCGCCAAACACTGGCCTCGTTGTGCGAAAAGGAACAGGGGAGATCAGAGGACCAGCATACGTAAGCAAAAGGAGGTAGGAGAGGAGGGAAAGGTGGACGAGCAACAGCAGCGGGGGAAAGGAAGAGAGCGTGGATGGAGGGAGAGAAGAAGAGGGTCGGAGGAGGAGGAGGAGGAGGAGGAAAGCTGCAGTAAACGCAGGACGCGTGACGATGCTACACTATGCATACGTTCGGGCCCCGAGCCCCCGCATCGTAAAAGTCCCTGCGAGTATCTCTCTGCACCGCGGGAGGTGCCCCCGTGGAAAGACAGGGGCCTCGTGGGCCTGCCGCTGCGGCGAGACCCCCCTTCGTATGGGGTCCTCCCTCCATCCCCGCAGCCGACAAAACCGCAACTACACCTTAGGCGATGCTTAAGAAAACCTAAGTTTTCGGCCAGAGTCTCGATTATTCTTAATGTTTCAATGTAAATCCTAAGATTTGAATGGGCATTCTGGGTTTTTATTTAAATTCTGAGACTATCAATTTCTTAACCCATGATTTCTAAAGCATTTCGCAGGGTGTATGCAGAACAGGGCTCACGGGAGCGTCCAGCCATGGCCCCGTTTTGAAGGGGCCGATGCGCTCGGATGATGATGCCCCAGGGATGCTAACGCACAGCCTCGATTTGAGGAGGATCTGTCCTCCATTCGTCCATGTGTCTTGCACAGCGTGAGGTTCGAGTGGTCACAGTTGCGGAAGTCCCACGCGACAGCTGCGTTTTGAAAACGCAATGACCTTGGACACTTCGGACGCATGTGCCTAGCGCTACTATTAGAGCCGCGTTTCGAAAATCACCCCTTCCAACCGTGCAACTGCTCGGTTGTTTTAATCGAGTGCGCGCGGCGCTAAGGCGAGAACCGCATTTGGAAAACGCGCCGCCCATTCTTGCAGCTGGTAGGAATTGTTTGAACGAATGTGCGGGGCGCTAAGGCGAAAACCGCATGCTGAAAACCACAGACTTTCCATCCCTGTAGCCGTCGGAATTGTTTTTGCTATAGGTTTCGAATGGTCAGGACGCCTCAACGGAAACGCTCTGCCCAGCACACCGGCCACCTCTGGTGGTGCGACAGGGGGGGGGGGAAGGGCGGGGTCACTCAGACGAAGAAGGGATGGAAAAGGACGAGGGAAAAGGGACTGGGAGTGGGGAGGAGGGGCGGGAGGTGGACGGGGGGGACGGCGGCCCTCCCTGCGAGGCCGTGGAGGAGTCCGAGGCTCAGGGCTACAACGGGGGGCTCCCTGGCCGCTGAGCGCGCGCGGCAGACCGCCCCACTCCTCTCCTCATTGCTCCCTCCCCTCCCCCTCTCTCTCCGCCTCCCGCCCTTGCTTCTTTCCCCTCCCTCTCCGTCTCCCCCCCCCTCCGGTGCCCCTCTCTCTCTCTCTCTGCCCTGCGCCCTCCTCCGCATGCCCTCCCCATCCTTCCCTTCTCCTCTGCCTCTCCCGTGCCCCTTCTCTCCCCCCGCTCCCTCCCCCTCCCCTCCCTTCCCCTCCTCTCCCTGCCCCATCCCATCCCCCCCCCTCCCGTCTCTCCCTCCCGTCTCTCCCTCCCCTGTCCCTTTCTCTCGCACTCCCCTCCCCTTCTCCCCTCTACAATTACACAAAGTGAATACTGCTCTCCTCTCTCGCCTGGTGACGTCCGGCAGATGTTCGCCCCCCCTCCGCGTATTTTTTTTTCAGACCGGATTCCCGAGAGTTGGGTTTTCGTTTGGGTTTTTTTTCAAAACGTTGCTCCCGCTGAAACGCTGGCCTCATTTTCGGGCTTCCGCCCGTTCCGAATTGTGCTCCCGCTGCAGCGCTGGCCTTATTTAATCGCTTCGCTCATTCCGCCGGCCCACATGGTATCGCTGGTGCTATATGTTTGTGTGTTCGTGGCGAGCGAGAAGAAGTTGGAGGAGGGGGAGGAGGAGGAGGAGGATGAAGAGGGGAGGATGAGGACGAGGAGGCGGTCTCTCGATGGCTTCTTGGAGTATTTTTGGGGCCAACCCTGGTCGTGGACAAGACGCTTCTTTGGGAGGCTTCGTGGGGTCTCTTGGGAGGCCTCTCGGGGGCCTGTTGGAGGTGTTTTTGGGGCCTCCTGGGGCCTCTTGGGGGCCTCTTGGGGCCTCCTGGGGCCTCTTCGGGCAAAGATGTCGAAATGCCCGTTCGGGTCCCCCGTCTGTGCCCTCTCTTGGAGCCGTCTTGGGGGTGTATTGGCCCGTCTTGGAGGCCTCTTGGGCAGTCTTGGGGCCATCTTGGGCCGTTTGGGGGCCCTCTTGGAGACCTCTCGGGCCGTCTTGGGGCGGTCTTGGGGCGGTCTTGGGGGCCTCTTGGGGCGTCTTGGAGCGTCGGAAGCTGAAAATGCGAGAACGCCAAAAACCTTCAAAAACCAATGGAAAATCAACGATTTTTGCTTCTTGGGGTACTTTTTGGAGGCCTCTTAGATGCTTCTCGGGCCATCTTGGAGGCCTCTTGGGCCGTCTGGAGGCCATCTTGGGCGTCGTGGAGCGATCTTCGGGCGTCTGGGGCCCCTCTTGGACCATGTTTGGGGCCTCTTGGGGCCCTCTTGCGGCGATCTGGAGCCCTCTTGGGCTCCGAAACAGAATTCCGGCATCTCTGACCCCTAGTCTGCCGGGGATCTGCCGGGGATCGCCCGGGGTACTTTTCGCTCGGGGACCCCCAGGGGCCGCCCTGCGCGCGCGAACTAGAAATACTGTTTACCTGTTACCGGAGATCTTAGCACGCCCTGGCCCGTTGGGCTTGTGCTCCCGCTGCAGCGCTGGCCTTATTTCCGCGCTTCCGCTCGTTCCGAATCGTGCTCCCGCTGCAGCGCTGGCCTCATTTCCGCGCTTCCGCTCGTTCCGAATCGTGCTCCCGCTGCAGCGCTGGCCTCATTTCCGTGCTTTCGCTTGTTCCGAATCGTGCTCCCGCTGCAGTGCTAGCGTCATCATTTCCAGTGCCATGCCACAGCATGCAATGCAATGCTATATGGTGTTCCGCTGTGCGATGCCATGCCTTCAGCTGCAATGCTAGGGTATGCAGTGATTGACTTCGCAGTGCCACGCCATGCTATGCCATGCTACGCCTTGATCTTCAACGCCATGTTATGCCAAGTTATGTTATGTGCCGCTGTGCAATGCCATTGTTTGCGTTGCAATGTTTGTGATGCAACTATTCACTACGCAACGCCACGCCATGCTATGTCATGACATACTACGCTCTGCCGTGCTCTTCTACGCCCTGCTATGCCGTGCTCTGCGATGCATCGCGCACCCCTCTCGGGATCATTGCCCTGCTCGACATCCGACTGTGCGAATCGAGAGGCGATCTACGCCACGGTAAGAGATGGGAGGGAGGGATAGGACGTGAGATATGACGGGAGCGCACCTAGCTTGCCCCCCCTTCCCCCTCCCTCCTCTCCCACTCTTCCTCTTCTCCTTCTGGCTCCCACTCCCTCTTCCCCCCTCCTCTCCTTTCCCCTCTGTGCGCGCGGGAGGAGGAGGAGGAGGAGGAGGACCAGTGTAAACCCAAGAGTCATCAACGATGTTGGAATAAACCCTCCCTCCAAGCTCCCAGTTCATTTCCACTGAGGGAAATGCCTCGTTGGAAGGCAACCGTTTGAAGACCCTGAAGCATGCCAAACCATTGTTCTCGGGATTCCAACGCCACGGATCAACCTGACTGTTGCGTTTTGACGATCCTGAATCGTGCCAGAACGCCATTCTGGGCACTTCAACATAGCGAATCAACGTAACCGGTACACCCTCATAATCTGGAATATTTCGAAAGCGCCATTTCTTGTACGCTGATCATGGAAACCCGTGAAACTCTTTCAACTATGAAAAACGAATATGCGCGGCGCGAAGGCGAGAGCCACATTTTGAAAAGGAACCTCAATCCGTGAAACTCCTGCAATTTGTTTAAGCGAATGTACGCGGCGCTACGGCGAGAGCCACATATTGAAAACGGGTCGCCCTCAATCCGTGAAGTTCTTGCAGATGTTTAGAACGAATGTGCGCTGCGCTAAGGCGAGAGCTAAATTTTGAAAGCGACCCGCCCTCCGTTTGTGAATTTGATGCCAACTTTTAGCTTCAGGGTCAAAATGGTGAGGAAGTCTCAGGCGAAACATCCAGCCCGCCCTAAAACTGGCCTCGAGTTGCGACAGGGAGAAGTTTTTACAAGGAAAAGGAATGGAGGAGGAGGAGGAGGAGGAGGAGAAGGAGGAGGACGACGACGACGACGAGGACGAGGACGAGGACGAGGACGAGGAAGAGGACGAGGAGGAGGAGGAGGAGGACGAGGAGGACGGAGAACGGAGGAAGAAGAGGAGGAGGAGGAGGAGGAGGAAGAAGAGGACCAGAAGACACCCATGGTGTTTCAACGAAGCCGCAACGCACCCTCCCGTCCCAAGTTCCTCGTCGCAAGTCCCCGCCAGTACCCCTCTCCGCCGCGGGGGGGGGGGGGGGGGGGGCCTTGGATGACGAGCGCCCGCGGGGCCTGCCACTCAGCCGGGACCCCGCTACGTGAAGGCTCCACCACCCTCCATGCCGGCGGAGAAGATCGCGAATATGCAGGATGGCGAGGAGGAGGAAAGCTGGAGTCAACGCAGAGCGCATCACGATGTTGCATATTAGGTGCGTGTAGATGTGTATATAAATGTATGTTTGCCTATGTATGCATGTATGCATGCATGTATGTATGTATGCCTGCATGTATGTATGCATGCATGTATGTATTTATGTGTGCATGCATGTCTGTCTGTCTGTCTGTCTGGCTGGCTGGCTGTCTGTCTGTCCGTACGTGTGCATGCAGGCAGGCAGGCAGGCAGGCAGGCAGGCAGGTAGGTAGGTAGGTGTATATGCATGTATGCAGGTATGCAGGTGTGCATGTATGCAGGTAGATGCATTCGGGCCCCGAGCCCCCGACAGCATCGCAAGTCCCCACGAGTATTTCTCTGCACCGCGGTAAGCGCCCCCGTTGAAAACCAAGCGCCTCGCAGGCCTGCCACTGAGGTGAGACCCCCCTTTGTGTAAGGTCCACCCTCCATCCCCGCAGCCGGCAACACCGCAACTATGCAGAGTGACAGGGCTCAAGGAAGTGCCCAGCCACGGCCCCGTTCTGAAGGGGCTCTGCCACACATCGGAGTCAGATGCACGAGTGGTCGGGGTCTCCCTCCGTCCGTGCAACCGTTGCCCAAGCTGGAACTTCGGCCTCCATCCGTGCGACCGTTGGGGATCCAACACGAATGCGCGCGGCGATGGTGCGAAAACCGCATTTTGAAGACGACCAGGCCACCATCCGTGCCGCGATGTGCCATGTAACCGATGGAACTGTCTACAACGAATGTGTGCGGTGGTAAGGCGGAAACCGCATTTTGAAAACGACCAGCCCTCCATCAGTTTCAAAAAATGAACGCGCGCGGCGCCGAGACGAGAACCGTATTTCGAAAACGATCGGCCAGTTATCTCTGTAGCTGCTGGAAGTTTTTCAAACGAATGTGCACAGCGCTATTGCGAGATCTGGATGTTGAAAACACATGGCCTTCCGTCCCTATAATTGCTTGAGGTAGAACGAGTTGTAAGGGAGTCTGACGCGAAACGCCCAGCCCCGCATTTCGGACTCGTTTGGTGCCGCAACAGGGGGACTTTTCTATAAGGAATCGGGATGCCGCCCTGGATCTGCTCTGAAGTGCCGTCTGGCCACACCTTCGAGGCGAAGTTTGCGGTGGTGACGAGGGCACTCCGAGGGACCTCTGAAGGCCCCCAGAGTCCACCAGCCTCTGGAAATCCGTGGAGGCCTCCAGCGGTCCCCAGAAGCCCCTGGGACGTCACAGAACAAAAATCCGGGGACCCGCAGATGGCCAGCACCAGACCACACCGCCTCCCTCCTCGAGCCTCGTTTCGGGCCTTCGTCGGCCCTCCATCGTCGCTGTGCGACTGCCTGGGAGTTAGCGCTTAACACTACCCACGTCCAGCCTCCCAAAACAAAAGTTATCTTGGTAAAGGACCATGCGAACACCGCCACTGAAGCCTTCGGTGGAGCCCCGTAGGGGGCCACGAAACGCTGCACTGGGTGGGGGAGACACATGCGAACACCGCCACTGAGGCCTTTGGTTGAGTTCCCCATGGGGCCACGAAGCGCTGTGCTGGGTGGGGGAGACGCATGCGAGCACCGCCACTGGGGCCTTCGGTGGAGCTCCCTATCTGGCCACGAAGCGCTGTACTGTGCGGGGGAGACGCATGCGAACACCGCCACTGGGGCCCTCGGTGGAGCTCCGCACGGGGCCACGAAACATTGTACTGTGCGGGAAAGATGCATGTGAACACCACCACTGGGGCCTTCGGTGGAGCTCCCCATGTGGCCACGAAACAGTGTACTGGGTGGGGGAGACGCGTGCGAACACCGCCACGGAAGCCTTCGGTAAAGCCCTGTATGGGGCCCCGAAACGTTGTACTTGGCGGGGGAGACGCAGGCAAACACCGCCATTGAGTGAGGCCTTCGGTGGAGCTCCCTGTGGGGCCACGAAGCGCTGTATTGAGTGGGGGAGACGCATGCGAACACCGCCACTGAGGCCGTCGGTGAAGCTCCCGCTGGGGCCACGAAACGCTGTACAGGGTGCGGAGGGCAGAGGCAGGGATGGGAGGATGGGGGTGAGGAGGGAGGAGAGGAAAGGAGAGGAGAGGAGAGAGGAGAGAAGAGAGAGGAGAGAGGAGCGGAGAAATGAGAGCGGAGAAAGGAGAGAGGAGAGAGGAGAGAGGAGAGAGGCGAGAAGAGAGAGGAGAGAGGAGAGAGGCGAGAAGAGAGGGGATATGAGAGGGGAGGAGATGAGAGGAGAGGAGAGGAGAGGAGACGAGTGGATTGGAGAGAAGAGGGGAGGAGAGTAGAGGATAGGAAATGTGGAGGAGGAGGAGAGGAGGAGGAGGAGGGGGAGGAGGAGATTCAGTGTAAACCCAAGAATCACCAATGATAGTGGAATAAACCCTCCCCCCAAGCTCCCTCTTCATAGGCTCCTACACTTCCACAGAAGAACCTGTCTCGTTGGAAGAAAACCGTTTGAAGACCCTGAAACATGCCAAAACATGATTCTCGGGATTCCAACGCCACGGATCAACCTGACCCTTGCGTTTTGGCGATCCGGAATCGTGCCAGAACGCCATTCCTGGAACTTCAACACCGCGAATCATTGTAACTGTTGCACCCTCATAGTCGTGAATCCGAAAAATACAGATTCTGGTACGTCGATCCTGGGAATCCGTGAAACTCCCTAGCAGATTTTCAAAACGAATGTGCGCGGCGCTAAGACGAGAGCCACATTTTGAAAAGGAACCGCCCTCAATCCGTGAAACTCTTGCAATGTTCGAAAACGAATGTGCGCGGCGCTCAGGCGAGAGCCACATTTTGAAAACCACCCGCCCTCAATCCGTGAAACTCTTGCAATGCTTGAAATCGAATGTGCGCGGCGCTCAGGCGAGAGTCACATTTTGAAAAAGGGTTATCCTCAATCCGTGAAGTTCTTGCAAATGTTTAGAACGAATGTGCGCGGCGCTCAGGCGAGAGTCGCATTTTGAAATCCACCCACCTTCCATCTGTGAAACTGCTGCCAATTGTTAAGCTTCAGGGTCATACATAGTGAGGAAGTCTCAGGCGAAACGCCAGGCCCGCCCTAAATACTGGCCTCGGGGTGCGATAGGGAGAAGTTATTATTTGTTACGGAGAAGGAATAAAGGAGAGGAGGAGGAGGAGGAGAAGGAGGAGGAGGAGGAGGAGGAGGAGGAGGAGGAGGAGGAGGAGGAGGAGGGGAAGGGGGAGTGGGAGGGGGGAGGAGGAGGAGGAGGAGGAGGAGGAAGGAGGAGGAGGAGGAGGAGGGAGAGGAGGAGGAGGAGGAGGAGGAGGAGGAGGAGGAGAGGAGGAGGATGAGGAGGAGGAGGAGGAGGAGGAGGAGGAGGAGGAGGAAGGAGGAGGAGGAGGAGGAGGAGGAGAGGAGGAGGAGGGGGAGGAGGAGGAGGAGGGGGGGAGAGGGAGGAGGAGGAGGAGTAGGAGGAGGGGAGGGAGGAGGAGGAGGAGGAGGAGAGGGAGGAGGAGGAGGAGGAGGAGGAGGAGGAGGAGGAGGAGGAGAGGAGGAGGAGGAGGAGGAGTAGGAGGGGAGGAGGAGGAGGAGGAGGAGGAGGAGGAGGAGGAGGAGGAGGAGGAGGAGGAGGAGGAGGGAGGAGGAGGAGGAGGAGGAGGAGGAGGAGGAGGAGGAGGAGGAGGAGGAGACGCGGGGCGCTGGCTAGCGGGGGGATGGGGCAACGACCCCGGCCGTCGCATCGCCAGGCCCCGCACCCTCGCTCCCCGCGCCTCCCCGTGCTGCAGCGCTCCGTGCCCCACGGGGCTGCCCTCAGCCGGGGGGGGGGCCCTTCGAGTCCTCTGCAGCGGGCAAAAGCACGTCACGTGGCGTGCTGTCGGCGTCGCCCCAACATTCGAAGACGAAGCACGCCATAAACATACACTTTTGGCGCTCCGCGCGGATTTCTTGGATCGGCGCATGGCCCCCCCCTCACGGAGGCGCCTCCGGCGCCGCGCCCGCGCCCGGGCGACGAGGGCCAGCGCGGCGCGTCATACGGTGCAAGCTAGGTCGGCATCCGGCCGAGGGTCGAGGACGTTATCTTTTTGTTTGGGGGGGGCGTTGGGCATTGGCTGGAGTCAAGCGCCGACCCCCAGGCAGCCGCACAGCGACGAGGTGGGCCGGCGGAGGCCCGGAACGAGAATTGGGGAGGGGGGCTCTCGGATTTGTCGTTGGCGCTTGGGGTTTGTGCCTTCGAGGCCGCGCGCAGGTCGAGGGCGGCCTGACCGGCCCCTAATCAGTAAGCCGTCCCCTTCCGTGGCGTCATCCTCGCCCGGCCCCAGAGCCGCATGCACGCGGCCGGAGGGGAGCTCGAAAGGCGAGGGTGACGAAGGCGACCCGCGCGAGGACCCCGCTCGCCCTCCTCGCCCATGGGCGCGCGCACCTTCGACGCCCAGCGCCAGGCGCGCCCCGCTCGCCGCCCGCTCCTGCCGCCGCCTCCGCCTCCGCCTGCGCCGATCGTGGGTCGAAGGTCGAGAGTCGTCCAGAATCGAAGGCCGATGCTCGGCCACGCGCAGAAAGATGCGAGGGGGAGGAGGAGGAGGAGGAGGAGGAGGAGGAGGAGGAGGAGGAGGAGGAGGAGGAGGAGGGGATGGAGATGGGATGGAGATGGGATGGAGATGGGATGGAGATGGAGATGGAGATGGAGATGGAGATGGAGATGGAGATGGAGGAGGAGGATGAGGAGGAAGAGGAGAAGGAGGAGGGGATGGATATGAAGGAACAGACGGAGATCTGGCTGCGCCTCTTCGGAGGCTCGGGAGAACCAAGAGGAGAGAGAGAGAGAGAGACAGAGAGAGAGAGATGGTTTGCTTCTCCCAGTCCGCGCTATGTATCCGAGTCTTCGTACGGTCGGACTGAAGTATAAGACCGAGGTCGGTTCGGGGAGGGTACCTTAGTCTTCTTCGTGTTGGTTGGATGTTCTTGTGCACCCTGGGGAGGATAACCTTGGATGTTCTGTGTGTTCTGGCTGGCGCAGCGTCGCATGTTCTTGAGGGCTGTTCTTCTGGCCCAGGTCCGACTTCAGGGGGAGGGGGGAAGGCTTCTTAGAAGCACCCCTGCTTCTCAGAAGGCGCGGGCCTTAAATCTATCAGTGCAGGGCCGCCGCCTTCTAGGAGCAGCCTCCTTCTAAGAAGCCTCCTCCCCTCCCCCTACCCCCTCTGCGAGCCGCCAAGATTGTCAGGGGGAAAAGATACACAGACACAATGAATCGTCGATTCCCCAGAAAATACGGGAACATATGGGAAGTGGGGGGGAAGACAAAAACCCAGAAAATATCGGAAAATATGAGAAGTCTGCGATCTGTGTGTATTTATTGAATCGCTTCGCTCATTCCGCCGGCCCGTGATATGGCATCGCTGGTTTTTGTCTGTGTGTTCGTTGCCCATGTTGCGCTCTTGGGGGCGGGTGTCGTTCGGACGCGTTGCGTGGGGAGTTTTGATGGTGAAGCAGTTCCCTGGGGGTCGTCTCTCGATGGGGCGAAATAGAGTCGTCGTCAAGATGCTTCTTTGGGGGGCCTCTTGGGGTCTGTTGAGAGGCCGTTCGGGGGCGCCTGGGAGACATGTTTGAAGCCTTCTGGGGCTTCTTTTGGGCCTCCTGGGAGTCTCCTGGGGCCTCTTGGCGACATCTTGGGGCCTCTTGGAGGCCTCTTGGGGCCTCTTTGGGACCTCCTGGGCGCCTTCTGGGACGGAGGGCTCCATTTTTGAGTTCTCGGTATCCCTCCTGAGTCCCTCTTGGGCCCGTCTTGGGGCCTCTTGGTCCGTCTTGGGCGGCACTTGGGCCGTCTTGAGGGCTCTCTTGGGTCGTTTCGGCGCCGTCTTGGGAGCTTCGTGGGCCGTCTTGGAGCGGTCTTGGGGGCCTCTTGGGCCGTCTTGGAGCGTCCGGAAGCCGAAAAAGCCAGAACACAAAAAACATCGAAAAAAACAATGAAAATCAACGATTTTGGCCTCTTGGGGCTCTCTTCGGAGGCCTCTTGGAAGGCTCTTGGGGCGTCTTGGAGGCCTCTTGGGCTGTCTTGGGGGCCTTTTGGGCCGTCTTGGGGTCATCTTCGGCGTCTTCGAGCGCTCTTTGGGCGTCTCGGGGGCCTCTTGGGCAGTCTTGGGGGCCTCTTGGGGCACTTGAGCGCGCTCTGGGGAGCCTGAGAGGCCGCACCCAGAAGGAAAACCATCTCTGAGTAGACTTCGGGCGGCGGTCGGGCGGCGACCGGGCGTTGGTCGGGGTACTTTTCGCCGGGGGACCCCCAGGGGCCGCCCCGCGCGCGCGAACTAGAAATACTGTTAAGACTGTTAACCAGTTACCGGAGATCTTAGCACGCCCTGGCCCGTTGGGCCGGCGAATTTGTGTGTCCCAGGCCCCCTTCAAAGATGCTCGCGGCCGTTCTCGGCCCCTCGCAGGGACGCCTTCGGAGAAGGCCCGCGGAGGCTTCTGGTCGGGTGTCATTAGAAGTGCCCGTGGCCCAAGGTGCCCCCATGACGCCCGAGGAGGCCCCCACGGCCTCCAGAGTACGATCCCCTCACGAGGCCCAGGGGGCCCCAGGCGCTCCGGAACGGAGGGAAAAGCTGTGGGCACCTCGGGCCAGGGGTACCTTTAGCGACCCCCGATCTGGGGGCCGCTGGAGAAGGTGGTGGTGGTGGTGGTGGTGGTGGTGGTGGTGGTGGTGGTGGTGGTCGTCGTCGGCGTCGGCGTCGGCGTCGGCGTCGCCGTCTTTAGCTTTGCCGTCCTTCAGCGTCGTCGTCTTCGGCGTCGTCGGGAAGAGTTCCCAGCCCTCGCGCGCACTCGTTGTGAGTAGAGCGCTGCTGCTCCTCTCCCTATCGTCCTCTCCCACTCCCTCCCCCCTCCCCTCCTCCTCGTCCTCCTCCTCCTCCTCCTCCCACTCCTCCTCCCTCCTCCTCCTCCTCCTCTTCCTCCTCCTCCTCCTCCTCCTTCTCCTCCTCCTATCCTCCTCCTCCTCCTCCTCCTCCTCCTCCTCCTCCTCCTCGCTACTCACCCCCTCCTACTCCTCCTCCTC
>CAUYUJ010002241.1:12500-48896 GCA_963575745.1 Prorocentrum cordatum | reverse complement strand
CGCACGCGCACGCGCACACGCACACGCACACGCACACGCACAGCACACGCACACGCACACGCACACGCACACGCACACGCACACGCACACGCACACGCACACGCACACGCACACGCACACGCACCCGCACACGCACACGCACACGCACACGCACACGCACACGCACACGCACACGCACACGCACACGCACACGCACACGCACACGCACACGCACACGCACACGCACACGCACACGCACACGCACACGCACACGCACACGCACACCCACACCCACACCCACACGCACACCCACACGCACACGCACACCCACACGCACACGCACACGCACACGCACACGCACACGCACACCCACACCCACACCCACACCCACACGCACACGAACACGCACACGCACACACGCACACGCACACGCACCGCACACGCACACGCACACGCACACACAGACACAGACACAGACACAGACACAGACACAGACACAGACACAGACACAGACACAGACACAGACACAGACACAGACACAGACACAGACACAGACACAGACACAGACACAGACAGACACACACACCACACACACACACACCACGCCTCTCCCTCCTCTGAAGTAGTCTTGGCATCGCTCGGACGTCTTCCTTGTTTTCGGCGAGGACTATCGCGGAGCCTTTCGGGTCACCTTGCGAGTAAATACACGCACGAAATCGAACAATGCACGGGGAAAGGACGTCCGAGCGATGGCGAGTTGTGGGCCCAATTGCGTGGTCTTCCCGCCCAGTTCCGCCCCGTCCTGCCTCCTCGCCTGCTTCACACCTTGCCTCGGGGTGCTGCAGGCTGCTGCCAACTGCGTCACGGCCACCACTCTCGTGAGCCCCAGGGGGGGTCAGCGGTGCGCGGTCCCATTCAGCTGAAAAAAACAGTCCTCGCCTCGCTGGGTGTTGCTAACTGTACAAGTGTCACCACTTTCGTGATCCCCTGGGGGATCCAGCGGAGTGCGGTCTTACCCAGACCCACCCAAGACCTCATACGGTCTCGGTCCACTCGGTTGTGCCAACTACACAAGTGTCTCCACATGCGTCAGCGTCTGGGGGTCCAGCTGCTTGTAGTCGCACCCAGACACACACAATACCTCGCATCCCTTGGTGGTGCCAGCTGCGCAAGTGTCGCCACTTCCGTTAGCCTCTGGGGGGTCAGCGGTGCGCGATCGTATTCAGATCCCAACGAGCTTCGTCTCTTCCTCGGTGGTGCCAAGTGCACACACGCCGCGACTTTCGTGAACTTGCGAAGGACCCAGCGATGATGTTCAAACGGCGGTGATGCTTCACCGAGCATGCGGTAGAGCGCGGCGGCGAATTATGATGCATGGCACGATCTGCTTGATCATTACTGTCAGTTCGGAAGGCTCGCAGAGCAGCGCGGCGTCGCTGGTCCACCTTCCCCCACAGGTCGGCTGGCTTCTGCCCGACGGGGTGGCGTATTGTAACGTGGTCCAGCGTAGTGTGGTCTCCCTCGGATCGAAACTGGGTGTCGCTTCCGTGGGTGGGGCCAGCTGCGAAGCTGTCTTCACTTCGTGAGCTTGTGTCGGGTCTGACGAAGTGCTGCCTTCTTCCCTCGAAGCGAAGCTACACCTCGCTCCGCTTGGTAGCGAAAACTACGATCGAAAATGTCTCGCCCCTTCAGCGGTCCCAATTGCGCACCCGTCGCCACTTTCGTGAGTTCGTGGGGGTTCGGAGGAGCACGATCTTACCCAGACCCGAACTAGACCTCGCCTTGGTGGGTGTTGCCACCTGCGCAAGCGTCTCCGGGCAACCAGGACGCGGTCTGATCTAGACCCGAACTAGGTCTCGCTTCCGTGGGTGGCGCCAAGTGCCCAAATGTCGTCACTGTCATGAACCCCTGGGGGATCAGAGGGAGGCGGTCCCTCCCATTCAGACCCAAAGTAGATCTCGCCTCTGTGGGTGGCCCAAAATGCGCGATCGATTGCACTTCCGTGAGTTCGTGCCACCAGTCCAGTGTTCTCTAAGCGGACGCGATAATGTATTGGTTGGACATGGTTACGGTCATGGTCCTTCATTATTGAGGCAAGCTGGCGCGCATGTCAAATGCATTGACAGCGAGCAGGCCATGAAGTTGCGTTAGCTTGGAGGCAGCCAGGCCGCTGTAACATGCTGGAACTACGTTGCACTGGTAGCTCGCAGGCTCGATGAAGCCGAGGTCATGCGAGGCGCCGTTGTTTTCAGTAAACGGTTCGGAGTAACTTCGCATGTTGAGCATGTGGCAGCGTGGTGTACATCGGCAGCACGAGTAGGTATTGTCACGCCTGACGGCGCCGTGCAATTTTTTGCGGTTGGCACGCCAGGGGAACAAGGGAGTGCATTGAAGGGTGGCACGTGCGCTGCGCCAGAGCTTGCTCACTGAGTTGGTGCTACCCGAGGGAACGACAGACTAGATTGGAACCATACTCGAATTGTACATGATCTTGTCCTGTCCGCCGCCGCTCCGGCTTCCCAGGGGTCCCGTCGCGCCCGTGCTTGTTGTGCATGTTTTGGGTGTTTATCCGTGTTGGGTTGCCTGGATCCCAAACGGACTATTCCTGCTTGCGCCTGATGAGCAAAGCCAGATTGTCGCCCCAACGCAGAGCGCTCCTACTCACATTTCATTCCCCTCATCCTCCTCCTCCTCTTCCTCCTCCTCCTCCTGTTGCTCCTCCTCTTCCTCCTCGTCCTCCTCGTCCTCCTCCTGTTGCTCCCCCTCCTCCTCCTCCTCCTCCTCCTCCTCCTCCTCCTCCTCCTCCTCCTTCTCCCTGTCCCCCCCCTCTTTCCCCCCTGCCTGTGGTCAGCTGCACCTCCCCTCCTCCGCCGGGGCTCGAGCTCAACGGTGCTCTGGCGATTTCGAGGACCGTTCTCGTTCTGGTTTCGCTTTGCGGCCATCGGGGGTAACGATAGGGGGGAATAGGCATAGGGAGCGATGCATCGACCCCCAATCGCCCATTGATCGCCGATAGGGGCCCGATAGCCCCTACCTGCCCAGGGACATGCGGATTCACTATCGGGCGCCCATCGCCGATCTATCGGCGATGCATCGCCGATTCCAGGTCGATGTTTCCCCCCCTGTGCCAGCCCCCCCCTGTCGTTGCGCCACAGGCCAGGGCGGAACGAAGACAGACCGAGAGGAAACGAAAACGCCACGAAAACGGACGACATTCTTCTGGCTCGCGCCCTGCCCTCCGCCCTCCCCCCCATGCCTGCGCGCCCACACGCCGCGCCCGCGCGCCCGCAGGCGCCCATGGATCCTGCCTACGACCAGTTCGGGGCTCCGGCGCGTTCCGCCCGCCGCTCGTCGCCCTTGCCCCCATCCGCCACGAAAGGACGGCTGGCGACGCCACGACTGGCGACGTCTCTCGCCACGGGGGGGAACGAGTCCCGAGGGAAACGTTACGTCGGGCCTGTCTCTCTACAGGGGGAATATCCAAAAACAGTGATAAGAATGATATGGGGACGATTTGTTTAATGATTCCCTACCTGGGCTCTGCCTAGAAGGGTTCTTACTCTCTAGCTTAAAGGGGCCGGGCAGTGGAAAGCGCCCCGGGCGGTTCCCCCCAGTCCCCGCCCCGCGGTTCCCCCAGTCGCGCCCCCTGGGTTCACCCAGCTTAGCTTAGCTAAGCTTAGCTTAGTTTAGCTTAGCTTAGCTTAGCATATCTCATATTAGCTTAGCTTAGCTCAGCTTAGCTTTGTTTAGCCTAGCTTAGCTTAGCTTTAGCTTTAGCTTAGCTTAGCTTAGCTTAGCTTATCTCATCTTAGCTTAGCTTAGTTTAGCTTAGCTTAGCATAGCTTAGCTTAGCTTATCTCATCTTAGCTTAGCTTAGCTTAGCTTAGCTTAGCTTGGCTAGGCTTGGCTTGGCTTGGCTTAGCTTAGCTTAGCTTGGCCTAATTAGCCTAGCTTTGCTTAGCTGAGCTTAGCTCAGTTTAGGTTAGCACAACTTAGCTTACCTTAGCTTAATTTAGCGCAGCGCAGCATGGCGCAGCGCAGCATCAGCACAGCATAGCATAGCATAGCAGAGCCAATCATAGCATATCATAGCATAGCATAGCTCAGCATAGCATAGCATAGCATAGCGCAGCATAGCGCAGCATAGCATAGCATAGCATTGCTTAGCATAGCACATCGCAGCATATCATAGCATAGCACAGCATCACATAGCATAGCATATCATAGCACAGCGCAGCATATCATAGCACAGCATATCATAGCATATCATAGCATAACGCATCATATCGTATCATAGCCTAGCCTAGCATAGCACAGCATAGCGCAGCATAGTATAGCATAGCATAGCATAGCGCAGCATAGCATAGTATATCATAGCATAGCGCAGCATAACACATCATAACATAGCATATCATAACATTGCATGGCATATCCTAGCGCAGCCGAGCGTGCCCTAGCATAGCCTAACATAGCATAGCGCAGCATAGCAACGCATATCATAGCATAGCATAGCATAACCTAGCGCAGCATAACATAGCATAGTATAGTATATCACAGCATAGCATAGCATAGTATAGCAGATGTAATTGTCGGTGTAGTTGTAGATGTAAATGTAGCTGTCGGTGTAGATGTAGATGTTGCTTTCCTAAATGCTCCAACTCCTAGGTAGGGTCGCACTGGGATAATGTTTGATTCTTTTTGTAGTATTTGTTTGGGTATCTCTTATTTTTCGTTCAAAATCCGCCTGTAGGGGGACATGCCCGACCTGAGGGAAACGTTTCCTGAGGTCACTCGCTGTTTCCCGGCTCTCGGAGCCCTTCGCGGGCCCTGGGACTGTCAGAAGACATCAGAGAACGATTCAGGACGAAGAGCTCGTGCTGGGGGAAGGCCCCAGGTTCCAGGACCCGTTTCTGCTCGTCGCGGGGGCTGGGCGCGGCCCGAACACCTGACTCATGACGGAACCTGGGAGGAACGTAGACAACGTCCACGTATTCGTTTCGCAGCTTCTGCTGCGCTTCTGGAGCTTCTCATCGCGATGGCTGGACGCGGCCCGAACACCTGACCCACGATGGAGCCTGGAAAGGGGGCTGGAGCTCCTCCTGAGCTGGGCTGGGGCGAGGACGAAGGGCGAGGGTCAGCACGAACCAAGGGGGAGGAGGAGGAGGAGGAAGAGGAGGAGGAGGAGGAGGAGGAGGAGGAGGAGGAGGAGGAGGAGGAGGGAGGAAGAGGAAGAGGACGAGGAGGAGGAGGAGGAGGAGGAGGAGGAGGAGGAGGAGGAGGAGGAGGAGGAGGAGGAGGAGGAGGAGGAGGAGGAGGAGGGGGGGAGGAACCAAGGGGGCCCTGAAGGCAAAGGGTCCTGGGCTGTTCCTCGCCGTCTTCGGCCTCCTCTGGGGACCCCCCCTCCACCCCGTGGCGCCTCGAGGCAACGGCTCGGCGATGACAGGGCGGCCCTCCGGAAAGCCCCGGGGTCCAGACCCGCTGCCCTCAGGATCCCTTTGGCTCATGGCGCGCTCGCTCTCTATCTCTCTCTCTCTCTCCTTTCCTTCCCTCCCTCTCTCTCTCTCTCCCCTCCTTTTTGGGAGTGGTGCTTGGCCCTGAGGGGCCAGGCGCATCTTGTGTGCCCGTCGGCGTCCGCACAGTCGCTTATCTCTCTTGCTCTCTCTCCTCTCCTTCCCTCGTGGTACTCTCCCTTCCTCTCGTGGCTGGGGGGCGAGGCTGGATCGGCCGGCGCGCGGGGAGGCAGGCCCCCACACTCTGCCCCTGGTGATGGCTAGGGGCTGAGCTCTTCGAGCTGGACCACCACCTCAGGGCTTGCCCCTTGGTGGTGGTGGCGCGATGGTCTGCGCCTCTCCTTCCCTCGCCCTCTCGGTCCCGACACCCCTGCGAGGGGCGGGCCGCCGCGAGGCTGGTGCATTCAGCGAGCTCCAAATTAGGATCCAGAGGGGGGGAGGGGCCCAGATAGGCGGGTTGCGCCGACCTTCGCGCGTAGGTTGCCCGCGCAGGGCCCGCGCGCCAGAGCCCTCTTCTCCACGCGGCACTCCGCGTGGACGGCCCCGCGAGGTCCTCCTCCTCCTCCTCCTCCTCCTCCTCCTCCTCCTCCTCCTCCTCCTCCTCATGCAGCCAGAGGACATCTTCGGGGCCCGGGAACCCTCGCATGCTCGATCCAACCGTTGGGCACGTTTTGTGGCCACGTGGGGTTTCTCTCAGCTCAACCCTCCGTCGGGCCAGGGACGGGCCTCCACAGTGAGGTTGCCCTTCTGGTGCCAGACTCTCGCCCTCCGACCAGGAGACACCCATCACGGAGGGGGCAGCGACAGTGCACCCCCCTCGCGCTCCCCCCCGCCCTCCCTCCCCTCTACTCGGTGCTCCGGGTAGTCGGGTCGGGTCGGGTTGGGTCTCCCCTTTCGTGGGGTGGCTTCCTCTGCCTCGTCCTGTCACTGTCCCGTACTTGCGGAGTACGTCGACCAGGCAGTGTAGCGGGGATCGGACGAGCCCCAGGCAGGCGCCCCCTGCCTGGGCCCCCCCACACACTGCGGGGAGTCTCTGAGTTGCCCCTCCTGTCCTGCTTCGCTCTGGCTGGGGCCCGGGGGCGGAGCTGTTTGCTCGAGGTGGTGTCTTTTTTTGGAGGCCTGTGCGGAGTTTCTGAGTCAGTTCTGGGACCGCCTGGTGCCGCTTTCGGCGCCGCCCCGGTTCGCGTCGCGTGCTTGGGAGGAGTCCAGCGCCGCCCCGAGATTTTGCACAGGCAGAGCACAGCCTCCGCAATCTCTCCCCTCCGCCCCTCCAGCGCTAGCGGTCTGGCTTCCAGAGCCGTCGCAGCAAGGTCGCTTCCGAACCCTCTCCGGGTCGTGGCCCCTCGGCGTTCGATGCTTCCGCCGCCAGCTCAATGGGAGCACACCAACCAACCAACCAACCCTTCCTCCTCCTCCTCCTCCTCCTCCTCCTCCTCCTCCTCCTCCTCCTCCTCCTCCTCCTCCTCCTCCTCCTCCTCCTTCCTCCCCCTCCTCCCTCCTATCTCCTCTTCCCTCGTCCTGCCTCCTCCCTCTTCCCTCCCTCCCTCCCTCCCTGCCTCCCTCCCTCCTCCCCTCCCTCCTCCCTCCTCCGCCCCCCTTTCGCCTTCCTGCCTCCTCCATCCTCCCTCGCCACTTGTCCCTTCCCCCTCCTCCCTCCTCCTGCGCTGGAGCACGGGGAGGCTGAAGCGGGCCAGCAAGCAGCAGCAGAAGGGGGAGGCGGTCCGTCCCTCTGGCCGTCCTCTGGGCAACTCTGCTAGATACGCCCAGGAGGAGGAGGAGAAGGAGGAGGAGAAGGAGGAGGAGGAGGAGGAGGAGGAGGAGGAGGGAGAGAGGAGGGAGGAGGAGAGGGAGGAGGGAGGAGGGGGGAGGGGGAGGAAGAGGAAGGAGGAAGGAGGAAGGAGGAAGGAGGAAGGAGGAAGGAGGAAAAAAGGAAGGAGGAAGGATGGAGGAAGGAGGAAGGAATAATGAGGAAGGAAAAAGGAGGAAAGAGGAAAATGAAGGAGGAGGAAGAAAGGGAGGAGGAGGAGGCGGAGGAGGATGAGGATGAGGAGGAGGAGAAGGAAGAGGAGGAGGAGGAGGAGGAGGAGGAGAAGCAGGAATGAGGGGGGGGAGGAGGAGGAGGAGGGAGGAGGAGGAGGAGGAGGAGGAGGAGGAGAAGCAGGAATGAGGGGAGGAGGAGGAGGAGGAGAGGAGGAGGAGGAGGAGGAGGAGGAGGAGGAGGAGGAGGAGGAGGCGGAGGAGGAGGATGAGGAGGAGGAGGAGGAGGAGGAGGAGGAGGAGGAGGAGGAGGAGGAGGAGGAAGGAGGAGGAGGAGGAGGAGGAGGAGGAGGAGGAGGAGGAGGAGGGGGAGGGGGAGGAGGAGGAGGAGGAGGAGGAGGATTTTTCACTGTGTGCATCGCCAAGCCAAACTCTGCAGGCAGGTTAAAACTGGGCGGAAGAAAATGGCGGGGAACACGGGCCCCTACTTGCCCTTGAAGTTCATGAAAGCGACGAGCGGCTTGAAAATGAAGACAAGCACGAAGCCGACTACGACGCAGAACAGCGACGCCTCAGAGCAGAAAACGCCGTAACGCTGAAGCCAAAGCGTAAGATCCTCAGCTCGAACAGGCACCCGCACTCTCCTCGTGCTCCACACCGACCTCGAAGCACGTGACGAGATCGTGAAAGTCCATTTCGCCAGCACGTGCAAGAGAAACATAGGCTTCCTGCAAAATGGGCGAGGCGCGCCACCAAGCTGCACGGAACCTCGCCTCGAGCCTCTTCCACTGACGCGCTGGCACCACCTTGGACTTGTTCTTCATGAAGACAATGACGTCCTTCAGCGCAGAGCGAACGTCGTCAGCCGACGCCCGCAAGGACCCTCCGCTCGCTGAAGCTGAAATCGCACTCTGAGCACGCACCGCTGCAGCAAAAGACGAAGAATCGTCGCAACAAAAGTGCCCATCCAGGCTATCCTCGCTCTGGCCATCAACCTGGTCAGGAAATGAATTATGAACTTCATCAGGAATATCCCGTGCAAGAACCTGAGGTTCGTGAACAACCTGTCGGACTCCAGCTTCCCCTCCTTCTTCACGAGGCTGAACTGGTCCCTGGAGGTCGGGAACATCAGGATCCCCTTCGGCGATGTCGAAAAAGATCGGCGCGCTCTCGGCAAGCTTGTCGTCCTCGCCGTCCTCTACAAACGCTGACTCCTGCTTCCCGTAGCTGCGCGCCTCTTCCTCCATGGGGCGTTGGGAAACCTCGAAGGCGGCGGAGAACGAGGGGTCTTCAGCACCTGCTTCAGCTTGACCAGCTCCTCCTTCTCCTCCCCGCGGCCCTTGAACTCCCCCTTGAACACCACTTCCGGCGCCTGAGACCGAACGCTGGGCATCCTTGCCGCAGGCGGCGGCAGATCCTTCGCCGCGCAGGTATTCTGCTCGAACTTGCCCACGAAGATGCCCTTCTCGCTGAGGCTGCCGCTCCTCTTGCCCAGATGCTTGATCGTCTTCATCCCGTCGTCGTCCTTCACGCGCCCGAACTTCCCCTTCCGCTCGATCTCCGACTTGGTGTCCAGCTGCTCGCTCATGTCCTTGCTGGGCGCCATACCCATGGCCTTGAGGTTCTGCAGCTGGACCGTGGCGTAGGTGGAGAACGGGCACAGCAGGGACTGGTACAAGTGAGACGTAACTGTCACATTCTGGCGCGAAACGTCCGTCAGCGAACTCCGTGCTCCCAGCCATTCCTTGGGTGGGCGCAGCGGAGGAGGAGGAGGGAAGACAAGGAGAACGACGAGGAGGAGGAGGACGAGGAGGAGGTGGAATGATGAGGAGGAGGACGAGGAGTAGGAGGAGGAGGACGAGGAGGACGAGGAGGACGAGGAGGACGAGGAGGAGGAGGAGGAGGAGGAGGAGGAGGAAGAGGAGCTGCGAGGAGAGAGGAGAGAGGAGGGAGGAACGAGGAGGGAGGAAGGAGGAGGGGGAGGACGGAGGAGGAGGAGGAGGAGGACAATGAGGAGGATGATGAGGAGGAGGACGACGACGACGAGGAGAAGAGGAGGAGGAGGAGGAGGAGGGAGGGGAGGAGGGAGGGAAGGAGGGAGGAGGGAGGAAGAGGGAGGAGGGGGAGGAGGGGAGGAGGGGGAGGAAGGGGAGGAGGGGGGGGAAGGAGTAATGAGGAAGGAGGAAGGAGGAAGGAGGGAGGAGGGAGAAGGGAGGAGGAGGAGGAGGAAGAGGAGGAGGAGGAGGAATCTGAATAATACACATAGCCATACACAGAAGAATCTGCAGAATACGCATAAGACGACGATACATAGTAATAATACTACGAATAAGAAGAATACGTATTATACGAACATGTATACTAATGACACTAATAATACGCAGACCAATAATTTGAATACTACGAAGCACATGCGTAATACGAGCCGTACCAATATGAGTAAGAACGGTAATACCAATACTACACATAAGACTTGTATACTCATAGTAGTAACAACACTAATACGTATCTTTATATTGCGAATCATTGGTATACTACTAGTACCAGCACTATACATACGTACACTACTCATAATGCCAAGAGTAACGCGACTATTTATAACACTAAGACTTATACTGTTGTCAATACTAATACTTATACGACAAATACTTATATAACTTATAAGAACTATACTCATAATAATGTGTCTACTCTAATACTTAGAATAATATTTCTTCGTCATACGACTAATACGTTTGAGACTTACAATAGCAATACGACTACGTATTACAATATTTATAATAGTAATAGTAATACCAATAGTAAATAATCTAATGATATTAATCATAATAATACTAGTACTACTGGTCATACTAATAATCGTAATACTAATAGTTGTAATAACATGAGTAGTCGTATTAATAGTAATACAACTAATAATATTAATCGTAGTACTACGAATACTACGAACCATAATGCTGATATTATGAATATCAATACTGGTAATGATGATGCCACGAAGAATAATGATACGAATAAGAAGAGGAATAAGGAGGAGGAGAGAGGAGGGAGGAGGGAGAAGGGAGGAGGGGGAGGAAGGAGGACGAGGAAGGGGGAGGGGGAGGGGGAGGAGGAGGAGGAGGAGGAGGAGGAGGAGGAGGAGGAGGAGGAGGAGGAGGTCCGTAGCCATTCTGGCTCAAGCCATTTTGGCTCAAGCCTGCCTTGGGCGCCAGGCGGGCGGCAACGTTGGGTCCTGCGCTTCTCGCCTGCTCAGGGGGAAGCGTTATCCTCTTGCCGCGGCCATGGCCCAGGCGGTGGCTACGGTCCCGCCCCCGCGGGGGGGCGAGCGCAGGCTGCTGGCGGCGATGGCGCCGCTCGTGCAGGCCGCGGCGCATGGGGCAGCGGCTGGAGGCGGCACCCGCGAGGTGGTGGCGGCCGCGGTGGCGGCGGCCGTCCGCACGTGCGCGGAGGTGCTGGCTGAAGGCGATAGCGACGACGGCGAGATCGACAAGGAGGTGGCAGTGCGCGAGGAGCTCGCACGGCCGCACCTGCGGCTCCACGTCGCCGCAGGGCGCGATGGGGTGCGGGCCCAGCCCTCTGGGGCCTGCCGCGCATTCCGCCACTGGGCGCTCCACGCGGGCTTCGGGGGCGGGGCGGCGGCGGCGCCTGCGACGGCGGTGGAGGCCAAGAGGCGCGTCCGCGGGCAGCGCAAGAGAGGCCGTGGCGGCCTGGAGAGGGACCCGCCGCCCGCCGGCACGCAGGAGCTGGAGGGCAGCAGCGGGGACTCCTTCTCCGAGGACGCGTCGGAGATGCCGAACGTGCTGAGCGAGAAGGGGGAGATGAAGGACATCGAGGGCGCCCCAAACTGCAGGGCCACGGACGAGCTGAAGGAGAGGTCCTTGCTTAAGCCAGTGGCGAAGTAGATGGGGGAGCCGACGGAAAAGGCCAGCGAGTACGCCCCAGGCAGCAAG
This sequence comes from Prorocentrum cordatum, assembly GCA_963575745.1. NCBI lineage: Eukaryota > Dinophyceae > Prorocentrales > Prorocentraceae > Prorocentrum > Prorocentrum cordatum. Next base: position 37,480 of record CAUYUJ010002241.1, on the reverse strand, counting down.
GCTGAGAAGGTGGGGGTACTGGTCTCGGACACGAGCGTTGGGGACGTGCTGGGCCTGGAGAACACTCGCTTCTGCAAGGGGATGTTTCAGTGCGACCCCGAGAAGCATGAGGAGCTGAGGAAGCAGGGCGCGCTGGTCGGGGGCACGGTCGACAACAGCGCGGAGGCTTGCACGCAGGACTGGTTAATCGGGGAGCTGTCCGTGGAGGTGGGCACGCAGACGGTGGACCAAGTCGAGGGCGAGGGGCAGCGGCAAGGCGTCGGCTCCGTCAAGAGCGACGCTGACCGAGTGCCGCCGCTCGAGCACGCGCGGGAGGTCAAGGTCGATCGGTTCATACGCGGAGACCGTGGGCGTTGGGTGGACATGACCTTCGGCCCCGAGGACGAGCTCGACGCGGCGACCTCAACGGAAGGAGCTTTACCTGGCGGTGAAGCAGCTGGTGCTGGAGAAGCCGTTCTGGGTGACGCCTCCTTTTCCGACGTCAAGGGCAAGGGCAAGCGTAAGAAGAAGGGCAACAAGGAGGGCGTGCAGGCCGTGGTGGCACCGGTAGGGGGGATCGCTGCTGCTGGCCGAGCAGCCCGCGGAGCCGTCCATGTTCGACGGGAAGGCGGAGGAGAAGCAGAGGATGCAGGCGGAGGACATCGCGGAGCTGCGGGAGTTCGCCGCGCGCGTGGCGGCAGCCGCCCGCTCTGGGGCCCTCAGCCAAGCAGAGGCTGCGGCCAGCTCGGACTCGTTCTTCGAGCGGGCAGGGGTGCTGGCAGAGGCGGACCCGACCTTCGAGGCGCGGGGGGTGATCGATGCTGACGACCTCAAGGCGCCCGGCGAGGTCTGGTGAGCTTCTTTGACGTGGTCGATTGCTCGGCGGCGGCTGGGGCTCGCTCTCCGTCCCCGTCTTCCTGGCGGTGGACGGCTCCATATTCCATGTTGGAACTGGGACGCGTTCTTCGACGGCCAGTGCGGGATCCTCAAGACATGAGGTGAGGTTGGCCTGCCCCGCGGGCTGCCTTCTAGATAGGACTCAGAGGAGGAGGACTCAGAGGAGGAGGAGGAGGAGGAGGAGGAGGAGGAGGAGGAGGAGGAGGAGGAGGAGGAGGAGGAGGAGGAGGAGGAGGAGGAGAGGGAGGAAGGAGGAGGGAGGAGGGAGGGGAAGAGGGAGGAGGGAGGAGGGAGGAGGGAGAGGAAGGAGGAGGAGGGAGGAGGAGGAGGAGGAGGAGGAGGAGGAGGAAAAGGAGAGAGGAGGGAGCAGGGAGGAGGGAGGATGGGGAAGGAGGACGAGGAGGAGGAGGAGGAGGAGGAGGAGGAGGAGGAGGTCCGTAGCCTTTTTGGTTCAAGCCGCCCTCCAGCGGGCGAAGCCCCGATTTTTTCAAGCGTGCTGGGCGATTTCTCCCCCGCTCTCTTGCGACTGGGGTGTTTTCTGTTGCTCTGGAGTTCGAGGATGGCTACGGGAAGCCCCCTAAGAGGGGCGGCTGGGGCGCGCGCTTCGGCGGACCGACTTGTGGCAAAGCTGCAGGCCGAGGTCAAGCGTCTCAACGGCCAGCTCGTGGAGACGCACGGTCTGCTTGCTGCCCTGGACGAAGACGCGCACATGTTCTTTGGTGGCGAGGTCGGCGAGCTCGGGCCCGTGTTGCGGCTCGTCGTCCCGGTGGTTGCCGCCGGCATCGCAGGCGTGCAAGTCTCTGAGGCGACGCGGGCGCGGCGCAACCTGGCGGAGCACAGGTTCGACATGCTTGCAGAGGTCTTTGCTGGCGCCTCCCTCGCGGAGCTCAGCTGACTCCAGCGCGCGGGCAGGCCGAGGCCAACGGTTGTGGCTGGCCACGCTGCAGGTGCTGGCACTGGCGGCCATGCCCTTCGGGCGGAGGCGGCCGAGTTTATTGAATCGCTTCGCTCATTCCGCCGGCCCATACGGTCTCATGTCTGCCGTTTGCCCGAGGGCCTGGTGTCAATGCGGCGCTTTGGGGGTTCCTGGGGCCGCTTGGGGGACTCCTGGGGCGCTCGGGGGGGCATTTGGGGTGCCTCCTGGGGCCGCTTGGGGGACTCTTGGAGGCCTCCTGAGGGCCTCGTGGGGGCCTCTTGGGGCCTCTTAGGGGCCTCGTAGGGGCTTCTTAGGGCCGAGGGCGCGAAATTTTGTGTCGTGTTCCCTCTCTGGGGCCCCTTTGGGGGTGTTCTTGGGGCCCTCTTGGACCGTCTTGGAGGCTTCTTGGGCCGTCTTCGAGCCCTCTTGGGCCATCTTGGGGCCCTCTTGGGGGCCTCTTGGGCCCTCTTGGGGCGATCTTGGGGGCCTCTGGGGCCGTCTTGGGGCGTCGGGAACCGAAAAGGTGGAAGCTCCAAAATCTTTCAAAAACCTAAGGAAAAACAATGAATTTTGCCTCCGGGGGCCCTCTTGGGAGTGCTCTGGGAGGCCTCTTGGGGCGTCTGGGGGCTATCTTGGGCGTCTTGGAGCGATCTTGTGGCATGTCGGACCCCTCGTGTACCATCTTGGGGGCTCTTGGGGGCCTCTTGGCCTTTCTTGGGGCTCTCGGGGACGTCTCGGAGCCCTGTTGGTGCGGGAGCGCTCCTGGAGCGCTCTGGGGGACTCCTCCCGGGACTCTCTCAGGACCTTGCCGGGGTACTTTTCGTCCGGGGACCCCCAGGGGCCGCCCCGCGCGCGCGAACTAGAGAATTCTTAACCAGTTACCGGAGATCTTAGCACGCCTCTGGCCCGTTGGGCCGGCGCCTCCCTCGCGGAGCTCAGCTGACTCCAGCGCGCGGGCAGGCCGAGGCCAACGGTTGTGGCTGGCCACGCTGCAGGTGCTGGCACTGGCGGCCATGCCCTTCGGGCGGAGGCGGCCGAGTTTATTCCTGGAGCGGGCCGCGGGGTGCCGATTGGCGAGCGTTCGGATTTGGGGCCCTCCGGGCGCGGTGGTCTTGTCCCCCCGCGCCTGTCGGCGCTGTCTGCGCCGTGCGCCGCGCCGAGCAGAAACTCAGGTACATTCGCGAAATTGGATTGCAGCGTACTCTGTGCGATCCGACAGCCAGTTGAGGCAACCTGTCGTCCTCAAGAGGGCCCGTTTGGATCACATTCGCGATATCCTTCGCAGCGCTCTGCTGAGGAGCCAGCCGAGGCAACCTTTCATGCGTGCTAGTCTGGATTACATGATGTTCCACCACAGGACACTGTAGTGGGCAGTAGCAAGCAGAGCAGACCTTCCATTCGGAAGCGTGATCAGTTGGGTTCCCGTGTCCAAGGGCGCGCCAAGGTGATCGGCTCGCGTGGCATCGCTCCGCTAGCGGACGATGTGAGCTGCCCACAGCAGTGAATTGTCCTACTTGTCTTCTGTCAGTAGTCGTAATTGTTGATGGGAGATGAGTTGAACTGGGCTCGCGTGCGGCGATGTGGTCGGGCACCCGTCCGCGGACCTGCGGCTCGCGTGCGGCCGTCCGCGGAGCCCATCGCGCGAATTCGTTGGGCTCGCGTGCGGCGCTGCGGTCGGGCGCCCGTCCGCGGAGCTGCAGCTCGTTTGGGGCGTTGTACTCGTCCACCCGTCTGCGTCAGGCCGTGAATTGCGGGCCGAGACGGTGGGCGACGGTTTTTCTTTGGTTTTGCTGTGCTTTTATGACAATGACTTCTACAGTCACAGAGACACAGGAGGAGGACGAGGAGGAGGAAGAGGAGGGAGGGAGGGAGTGAGGGACAGACGGACGGACGGACAGACGGATGGAAGGACGGAGGGACGGAGGGACAGATGGAAGGAGGAGAGAGCGGGCGCCTGGCCGCGTCGCTGGGCCCGCCGACCCTGCCAGGCGAGCGGCCTTGCGGAAGCCAGCGCCGCCCCTACGCATTCCCCGCATTTTTCCCGCGGGGTCTAGACATGACACTTCGATGAATCCCACACATCTTGCCGGCATGAAAAAATCATTGTCGTGAAAATGACAATGTTTTTTTTCGCGCCTGGTGGAAAAATCGCGCCATGTGCGAAAAATCAAGCCAATGATGACCTGGATGGTCCTGGGTACCAAACGCGCGTATTGGTAGTGAGCGGTGCCTTGAATGATTCTGAAATGACACCTGCATGGTGATGATATCCGGAGGAACGGGACAGGGACGAACACGGAGGTCTATGACGAACTTAAAAGGTGCTGCAGAGTCAGAGGGAGGAGGAAGAGGGGAGGGAGGAGGAGGAGGAGGAGGAGAGAGGAGGAGGAGGAGAAGGAGGGAGGAGGATATGGAGGGAGGAGGAGGAGGAGGAGGAGGAGGAGGAGGAGAAGGAGGAGGAGGAGGAGGAAGGAAGAGGAGGAGGAGGAGGAGGTGGAGGAGGAGGAGGAGGACGTGGAGGAGAAGGAGGAGGAGAAGGAGGAGGAGGAGGAGGAGAACGAAGATGAGGAGGAGGAGGAAGATGATGATGATGATGAGGAGGAGGAGGAGGAGGAGGAAGGGGGGGAGGAACAGGAGGAGGACGAGGAGGAAAAGAAGGACCCAGACCTCTGACGCACGAGGAGGATCGTGAAACATGCTTGCTGCAGGGCAATACCGCCGTTTCTATCGAGGACGCGGCCCCACGTCCTGCACGGCTCCACTCGATCGAGCGCCCGTTGCAAAAGCAACGAGAAACGAGAGAGGATGCGGGGAGGAGGGAATCAACCGAGAGGATCTTTGTCAATGGAAAGTAACTGATGGATGTGGGGGGAGAAGACGAGACACTGCCGCCGCGTGCGCGGGCAAGGGAGCAAGATCCTCCGCGTACTCCTCCTCCGATCGATGTGCCCCGACCTCCTCGAGGCATGGTCTGTTTCACTTCCCTTTCCTATATATCAATTCCTCCGCATGTTCCTCCTCCTCAATATCGTCCTCCTCCTCCTCCTCCTCCTGTGATTCCTCCTCGTCCTCCTCCTCCTCCTCCTCCTCATCATCATCATCCTCCGAGGGAGTGAGCCTGGCAGACAGGTGCCGCGCCCTCACGCTGGTCTCACCCTATCCTGCTGCCTCTCGTTCCCACCCTTCCCCGCATGTGTGTCTGGGCTGTTTAACAGGCCAGAAAAAAAACAGGCAGCTGGTTAAAACATACACATCCACGCTTATATAATTTAAACAACAGCATTTATAAAGTTTCTGGCAGCACCTTTTGCATGAGTGTCACATAAAACGTATCTCCGTGGTGCACGGATTTCGCTGCGGAGCCCATGAGCCGATTCTCGTTCTCGTCGGCGTAGGTCCACCTGCACCGTGGATTGCCGAGCCTTCTGCTCTGCATCACACAGTGGATGGCCACATGGTGCTTGAACACCTCATGACCACCGTAGTTCTGCCAATACGTTAAAAATCTGAGGATGCTTTGCTCCATGTTCCTCGCAACAGCGTCAGACAATTGGCGGGGATTGGACTGCACAAGATCGTGAAACTTTGCCATCTCACTGCAGGCTAACCTCAAGAAGCGGCTGTCACCAGTAAACTTGCTAACGTTCTCCTCGCACAAAAGAGGCAGTAGGTGAACTAGGTGTCTGGACTCCGCTGCTTTTGCCTTCAGTCTTGGCTCACTCACCGTGAGTTGCTTCAACGTGATCGACCTGATTTCGCTCTTTTTGTGCCTGTCCGTGGAGCATGTCTTGTAGTAAGCTCGCATCCTCCTGCGCAGGTGTATCAAGTTGGCACGCACCTTCAAAGACGCGTTTGCCGCCCTACTATTTGCAAAGTTGGATTTGATCAGGTGAACGAAAACGGCTGCTACTAAATATTGCGTGATACCCAAATCGAAAATGTGCATCATATCTAGCGACAGCATCCCCAAGTGGAACCCAGTTACGGCGAATAGCTGCGACACAAAATTGAGTCTTTCATCGCTGTTGTTGTCAAAAAAGTACAATTCGGCTGGGCATGTGACGTGCCTGACCTCGTGGATGTCGGTCACGGCTCCGCCGACCATCAAACGATGGCCTGCTCTGAGACCCAACGCAGGAAACGGTTGAAATAAGCCGTACCCCTTGTATTGTGTATCCAGCCGCATTACGCTCAAAAGTCGCCTGAGTTCCGATGGGGTCCGAACGATCACTCGTTTGACGCATGCTGCCGTTGCCGCTCTGTACCAATCTGCCGTCTTCTCGTTCCAAACACAATGGTTTGGTGTAGGTGGATATCGAAACATGCTGTCCCTGGTGCAATCGCACATGAAGCACGGTGTATTGACCGACTGCCAGTTCTTGAAGCCCAGGGCTGACTGAAATTCGAGCAGGTCAGCCCTCATTTCAACGAGAGCGCCACATACACCAGCGGCAAGATAAAATCCGCGTTGGTTGGCTCTAAGTTCGGAAGAGAATGGCAGGCCATCGGGACCGACAGCGGGGAAAACCCCAGATGCCAGCACGTTGAATGACCACACGATTATTGCCAACACAGCTTGGAGCGTGCAAAGGCCGTTGCACGCGCATTTGCAGAGATCTTTCTTCCGCAAGGCGCATATGAGATGTCTGCGTTCTGTAAGGCAATTCGACCAATAATATGCAATGAAACTATCTTTTTTGGTATGGGGTACAGCGTCTGAAAAATACCCCACAGGAAAAGATAGCCGACCCTTGTCCACCGTGACTGCGTGCGAATGGTATTGCGGCGGCAGCATGCCCTCCTCGAACGCATCCAAGTCGAAATCCTCTGGGTGGGCTGCATATTCCTCGTGGAAGCAGTCGTGGGGCAGGTGCATGGGGAAGTCTCGGATCGTGCGTTGCTCCTGCTCCCCGTCCCACATGGGGATCTTGGCGAGGTAGAAGGTGTCCTTGCCGCGTGCGCCCAGTGCTTTGCGAAGGTGCTCGGCGTGGTGTGCGTTCTCTGCAGGAAGCGCAAGGTCCTCGACACCGACGGCGCCAGCTCTAGTCGAGTGGAAGCTGATGACGCACACGTCTTTGGATGTCAGGTTGCCGTCCTTGTAGCCCTTGAGCAGATATTCCCTCAGTCCACTGCCGTCGTGAGGCGCATCATCTGCGCCAGGTGCTGCTGCTTGGGGGCGTGGTTGTCCAGAAGTGCTTGTCAGAATTCCAGCTGCCGCTGCTCTGCCAGCCATCCTGCGGTCCAAAGTTGAGCTAACCTTAAGTTGAGATCACTTGGTGTTGCAAGGCGGCAGGCGGATCGTCTGGAAAAGGGCTGCGCGGGAGAAACAAACACAAACCAAAAACAAAAAACATGTTAAACAGCCCACGCATGACACGCGCATGCACGCAACTCATCCGACGCGAAGCTGGCAAGCCAAATGTGGATCCATCATGTGCGAAGGAGGTCTCCTGATACCGATTCCCTGTCACTATCTCCCGACTGCCATTCGACTGACGTTCCGCCCTCGACGGACGTTCTGCCAATTGGAGCGTTGCACGTTGCGCCCTCGACGGGCGGCCGATGATACGAGAGAGCCAGAGGTCGTGGAGCGGGAGAGCCATGCACGCACCAACCCGGAACATGCGCTGGATCACATGCGACACTTGCTCATGATACACGTGACTGCAGTCTCACGGGGCATTGGGTTCGAGGCATTCTGAAACCACTTGGTCGCAGCTGCGCAGACAACGAGTGAACGCCGCGACGCCGTGTTATAACTTGCACAATCCTGCTTCGTGAGATCGCCTCGTGGGCACGACCCTCAGGCTCCAACGGCGCAGCAAACATATAGGGGAACAGAGGTGTGACGTGCGCGCGTGCATTATCAGTGCACGCATTTACGTACACATACGCATGCACGTATATAGTGGCACACATGTATACAACTACATGGACATTCACATACCCATACCTACCTACCTACCTACATACGTGCATACACACATGCATACATGCATACATACATATTTACTATAATGGCAGATCTGCATACGCATATCGAAAATACCATCCGATGTGCGCATGATCGGCAGCACGCAGAGAGGTGCTGATGGGGTGCACGAGGGTGGGGAGGCAGCGGGAGTGAATGGGAAATGGTTGCAGGGGCGCTGCAGTGCTATCCATACCTTCTCCGCACATTTTCTCTGTGCCGCGGCAGCTCGCAACGAGTCGGCCGTGGGAACCCCAAGCAATGTTCAAATGCAACGATGCAACATCATGAGCGTTGCCTCCCCCCTACTTCTTGCTCCGCTTCGACGCCGCCGACACGCTCTGCTGCACGGGGAGGATGGTAGCGTAGAAGTCTTTCGCCTTCAATGGGGGAAGGGGCGTTCTGTCTGTCCCTGTCTCGACGCCTCACAATACAATCGATGCTGGCAAGTGCACCTTGGAAGATCAAAGCGCTGCTCGTATGTAGGTAGGTAGGTAGGTAGGTAGGTATGGGTATGTGAATCTCTATGTAGTTGTATATATGTGCCACTCTATGTGTATGAAAACGCGCATGCGTATGTGTACATACATGCGCGCACTGATAATGCACGCACGCACGTCACACCTCTGTTCCCCTATGTTTGCTGCGCCATGTCTTTGCTGAATTCCTCCTCGTCCTCGTTTGTATCCCACTCCTCTTCGAGCGTCCCTCCCTTCCCCTCCGACTGCCTTGCCCTGCTGACGCCATCTCACTCGATCCATGCATCCCCTGAGGCTAGCCTCCTCGAGGTACTTGGCACACTCCTCCTTCGAAAGCTCGGCGGTGTCAGACCTGGACAAATGCGAGACATGCGAGATTCGAACCGCGCACTGGGCATCAGTTGAGCACGGCACGAGGTGCGGGGCCAGAACGGGGCGACAGACAGTCACCGATATTCGGCAAGGGCAGTAGGATGGGATAGGGCGAAGTGGCTTGAATGCACATGCTAGCGGATCCCGATCCATCGTTGCAATCTCCCCCTGCTCTTCCTGAATCCCCTTTCCCCCATGGGTGAACTGTTCTACCTCCGCGCCTCTCCCCCTTCAGCCAGTTGTCGCCCATATGCGCCCCACATTCATCGTCACCTCGGTCAACGCCTTCTATCGCCAGCCCTTGTACATCCCACCCATTCCCCATCGACTTGTTCTGGATATGGTACTTCAAGCTGTCGATCGCGGTCTGGAGGCCCACAACGTTGGTGCTGAGTTCGTCTTGCCAGGGTTGCAGCCAGGGCTGCTCATCGTCCTCCCCATGCATGCGATGAAGCTCCCAGTATCATCCTACATCCTCCTTGCACTCATGTATCCCCATCCTGTTCATCCCCGACAGCCGTGCTCAGTACATCAAGGAAGTTGGTCGACCAAGGTGCATTGACTGCCCCTGCTCCTTCTGCGGGCGCCCTGTGATGTCCTTTCCTCGCCTTCCCGATCCTTCAGCCTGGGCAATCGTATTCAGATTATCCACCACTGAATCCTCCTCCTCCTCCTCCTCCTGATCCTCCTGATCTTTCCTCGATCCTGATCCTTGTCCTCCTGATCGATATTCCTTGCTTTTCCTGCCACAGGCCCTGCAAACCCAAAGGCCCCCTCCTGCCAGCCAGACAAAAGCGTGTGCATGTGACTCGCCTCGCCGAGCATGACCGCGAGGCCGTCCTTCGAGCTGCCCGATGCCGACGCGGCACTCTGTCCATGATCCTTGCGGCGCGCGCGCTGCAGCGCGCGGCGCGCGCGCCAAGCGCGCTGCGCTACTCGCGCCACACTCGAGCTGCAGCACGCCGCGCGCACAGCATCAAGCACCCATATGGCACAAGGCTGCACCCAGGGGCAGGATATGAGACAGCGAACCGGAGCGGCGATCTGGACATGGATCGAGGGGACACGATTTAGGAGGGCATCGGGGGCGAGTGGGTGGATCGACAACAATGCGATGGGTCAAACGGGTATGATGTCCTGCTTGCTGCTTTCTTCCGAGTCCGAGTAGGAGTACTCCGAGTCGGAGCTCGACTTCTCAGCCTGCCCCCAGCATGAGTCGGATTGCATTGGGGTGAACGACACAGCATCGCGCGAGCCAGACCAGTCAGCCAGACCAGTCTGCAGAATGCGATTGCGAGCATGTGAATGTCCGAGTTTCGCTGCCTCCGCAACTTTCACTTCTCGAGTTCCTGCCTGCACTCGCATCTGACCTTGACGCTCGATCTAGCTCCTCCTCCTGCCCCGCCCCCCACCTGCGTGCGCTTCAACGCCTGGGCCACAGGCTGCACTGGCTGCGCGTCGCCCTTGAGTGTGGTCTCGAGCTGCTGCGTGTGGCGGTACATGTTCAGCTCCCGCTCAGTCAGCTTCTTGTAGACTTCTTCTCCGTGCTGGGGGTCCACCTGGCAGCAGGATTCGCATGGGCAGGAGGCGGAGTATGTAATCAAGGAGGACTAGGATGGCAAAAATGGAGGCGCCGAAGGCTCGAGGAGTAGGAAGGGCAGCCAGAGGGTGATCTGAATTGGAGCTAGCCAAACAGCTCCATTCATACCACTCTCCCTTCGACCTGACTGCCCCTCCCCATCGGCCTGCGCACTTCCGCATGTGCCTTCCTTTTCGACTATCGTGTTCGATCCGTTTCCTCGTGTTGCTATCCTTGCTCGGTCATTTCGCTACCCGCTCTTAGCACGGGGCGTGCTCCCCCTCCTTCACCATGCCCGCCATCCTTCACCTTGTGCCCCCCATGTGGATAGGAAGCACACGTGTATAATTATATGTTTGTATGTACATTTACACATGCATGCACACGCATGTACATACACATGCACTATACATAGATAGATAGATAGATAGATAGATAGATAGATAGATAGATATGTGTGTGGAAAACGCCCGACCCACATCCTAAAACTCGCCAGTACGCTACGCAGGCACTTTGACACGGAATCGCCTCACACGTTCAAGCAGGCCCACGACCCACGCCAGCATGCGCATGACAGCGATCGTGAACAACAGAATAGCATGTATACATGTGCTCAGCGTCGGCATGCCACCTTAGTGCAGCCTCGAACTGCCTTGCAGGTCGCAATCACCGCCTCTGTGCGAGCCATTGCCCTTGCAAAGAGGGCTGCGCGGGAATAAGAGGGATGGACAGCGCAGCGGGATGGGAGCTGGATCGGACGACAAGTCGAATCACGTGCATACTAGACCGGCCTGCTGACAGTCACTAGATGAGTTCGAGGGGGCTCATTTTAGCAGGAGATTTGTGCCGAGGTGCATTTGCTTTGTCGACTCTCGTGGTGGCCATAACCACCAACAAAGATAACCATCATCCCCACCGTCGTCGTTCTCGACGACATCTTCATCACCATCATAACCAACATCATCATCACCATCATCACCATCATCAGCATCATCAGCACTGCCATCACCGCCATCATTATCATCAGCATCATCGTCATTTCGATCATTATCATACTGCCGTCAACCGCATCGTCGTCAACATCATCAGCATCGTCATCATCCTCATCATCCTCATCATTGTCACCATCATGAGCATCGTCATCGTCGTCATCCTCATCATCGTCCGCAACATCATTCTCGTCGTGTTCGCCATTTTGGCCATCATCGTCGTCCTATCGTCTCATCCTTCCTCATTCCCGCCATCCATACTACCCCTCATCCTCGTCATCCTCATCCTCCTCATCCTTACCATCCTGCCCCATGTCGCAGTCCCCGCGTGTCCTCTGTGACATCGGCGACTCTGGGAACTCGTCCTTGTAGCCGTACTTCATGAGTAGCTCGTCCTTGGTAACGAACTCCGCGGATGTGCCTGCCTCGTTGATCTTCGCTTTCTTCTCCGTCTTCAAGTGCTCCACGAAGTCGAAGTCACCTGAGCAGATAAAAGATAGGCGAGGGCAAGGTGTTCGGATGCAGGGAAGGGAAGAAGTGGTAGGTGGCAGGACCGAGCGTACAAATCCTCATTCCATGCGCAACAATATCGACCGATCGTCCAGGGGGCCATCGAGGAGATGAGGGAGGATATGCATGAATGGGCCGTCTTCCTCATCGATCGGTCATCGGTGAGTTGCGCCTCATCGCCTACCCACCACCCGCTAGCAGGGCTGACATTTCATTGCGCTTCCTCCCCCCGTGGGCGCCCGTCTCGTCCCACCACCGCGCCCACTCGTGTTTCTTCCTGTTCGAGAGCCTGCCGAACTCCTTCTTCAAGTCCTTCTTCTTGGTCTCGATGTGGTACCGTATGGGCGGCGGCATGGTACGTATATGCGCAGTTCATATAAACGTACCAGTGTATCATGCGGGCGTGTTGTTTACGTATGCGTAAATGCAAATACTTCATAAACGTACATGAATACAAACATATATGGCTATACATATTACATGCTTGTGTTTATGTAGGTGTATATATATATATACACACATCTGCATGTACGTGTGTGTACAATCGTGTGCATACACATATTTATGGTCATCTTGTACATGTCTATATACATGCATGTATACACATGAAATAGATATGGGGCGAAACGTAGAACCACCATCCACCCTCGAGCTGCCGATCGGAGAGTGCAAGCATGACGCCTCCTCATCCCGCAATCCCGCTGCAATGCTGCCGTTCCCTGGCCCCTGCTGCATTTGGATGCCACGTCGGTACCGCAAGCGCTGCAATGCGTTCTCGTGCTCGCTGTTCTCCTTGCGAGCGACCTTCTTGTTCTTCTTGTGCCCGCCCTGTATATGGGACAGGCGTGCGCGGGCGAGGGCGGGGGCGAGGTCTCACGAGGCGTGCGGGCCCCCGCATGCGCCCTGTGGGATCTCGACCAGTTCGGTGCGTTGACAGTTTGAAGACATGCGCCTTCGGCTTGGCCTTCCCCTTGGGCGGCATGGCGCCCCGATCGTGCGATCACCTCCGGATGCCCATGCGGGCTGCACGCACGTGGTGGATTGGACCACTCGAGAGCGCGGAAAGCAAGGGGGTAGGTGGAGGAGGGTTAGGGTTCAGCGCAGCAGGCGAGTGGAGCAACGGGCCGGAGCGACGGGTCAGGGGTGGGTCCGCGTCGTTACGGGCTGCTAGAGCAGGGTGCGATGGCGGGACGCTCTGGAAGGCCTCCTATCGATCGTCGGGCAGGGGGTCGGGAGGAGCAGGGTGGGTGGGATGGGGCACACTGCGCATCGGGCCGCCGCCCCGACGCGGTGGGCGAGGCGCAGGGGGGGGGGAGGGAGGGTGGCGGGTTTTTTTTTCTCGCACATGCCGCGCACATGCCCACACGGTGCACGCCACCCTTTTTTCCGAACGCACCCACATAGCGGGAACATGAAAGAACATGAAAGAACATGAAAGAACATGAAAAAGGAACATGAAAGAACATGAAAGAACATGAAGAACATGAAAGAACATGAAAGAACATGAAAAAAGAACATGAAAGAACATGAAAGAACATGAAAGAACATGAAGAACATGAAAGAACATGAAAGAACATGAAGGAACATGAAAGAACATGAAGAACATGAAAGAACATGAAATAACATGAAAAAATAACATGAAAGAACATGAAAGAACATGAAGAACATGAAAGAACATGAAATAACATGAAAAAAGGAACATGAAAGAACATGAAAGAACATGAAGAACATGAAATAACATGAAATAACATGAAAGCACATGAAAGAACATGAAGAACATGAAAGAACATGAAAGAACATGAAAACGGAACATGAAAGAACATGAAGAACATGAACGAACATGAAATAACATGAAGAACATGAAAGAACATGAAAGAACATGAAAGAACATGAAGAACATGAAAGAACATGAAAGAACATGAAAGAACATGAAAATTGAACATGAAAGAACATGACATAACATGAAGAACATGAAATAACATGAAGAACATGAAAGAACATGAAGAACACGAAAGAACATGAAAGAACATGAAAGAACATGAAATAACATGAAAGCACATGAAAGAACATGAAAGAACATGAAACAGGAACATGAAAGAACATGAAAGAACATGAAAGAACATGAAAGAACATGAAAGAACATGAACACCACGCGACGCCACGCACATCACCTCACACCACACAACCACACCAAAAAAGATACACCCCACCAAACAACGTTCGAGCAGGCAGCGAACGCAGCGTTTCCAGCACCACCGCAGCAGGACCAGCGTCCACAGCAACCTCAGAGCCAGCACCTGTGCAACCACGTCCACCACACTTTTTTCGCTTCTCTGTGCACGTAGTCTGCCTCCAGTAGTCCGCCTCCAGTAGTGAGTGAGAAGATGTATATAAAAAAATAAAAAAAAGCCCATATGGTGCTCGATGCACCTGGGCGGCGCGGGGGGGCGGGCGCGGATGCAGTGCAATCTGGGCGACAGCGCGGCGTGAGTGCGAGCACGGGCCCATCTGACCCATATGTGAGCAGTGGCATACCAGGTTGGCCCCCCTGGGGCAGGCCAGCCTGGACCCAGGACTCCACGCGGGGCCCTTCAGGGCCCCGCGCGTGGAGTCTTGCGCATTATACGCAGGGCCCTGCGGGCCCAAACTTATATGTTGGGCTAGTTGCTCGCTCACACGCGCGCGCTGACCCCCACCCCTCCCCTCCCTGTTCACCTGGCTGTGGACCAGCCCGCGGCCCTCGGAGTCTCGAGCGCGTCCGCTAGGTGGCTAGCGTCGATGCACCAAATGAGCTGAGGAGCGGAGGGTGAGGGTGCACGCTGGCGATATCGGGGTGGGTAGGCATATAGATCGAGGAGTAGGCGTGCTATTGAATCGGGCGGGAAGGGGCGGAAAGGAAGAGGGAGGACGGAAAAGTGGGGAAGGGGAAGAGTGATGCTATACAAGTGCGGGGGCGTGGCAGATATATACATTGATTAGTACATGTATGTATTCAAACATATGTCTATGTGTATTGATATGGGTATATATACATGAGCACGTGGGGCTCATTGCCCATCAGAGTGGCACGGGCGGGGGGTTGGAGGAGACCAGAATTGTCAGCTCAAGAATGCGAGGAAGCACATCCCGTCCAGACATCAAGCTGCTGCATGGTTCCACTGCAACCTGCCATCGACCGAAATCCCTTTTCACAACCCGCAAGCGATGTGCGCCACGCGGCGCCGACCAGCTCCGTGCATTGTCCTGCCCATCACTCGAGTGGGTCAGCATCGATGGGAGCTGAGCTGAACTACATGCCTGAGGCACCCTGCAGTCGATCGATGCACGCATGGACTAGCTCGCCTTCAAGGCATTCGGGGACACGAGCCAGGAGCGTTGGTGAATCAGGTGAGGTATACACCAACATCGGAAGTGCGTGCACACATATACACATACGTAGTGTATACACACGCACGTGTACACAAGTAACATATACGGGTATACCTGACCATGGATTTGTGCACGTACGTATGTATGCATGTATGTATGCATGTATGCATGCATGCATGTATGTATGTATGTATGTATGTATGTACGCATGTACTTATATGCACGCGCACAGCTCATGCGAGTCCGACCCCTCCATCCCAGTGGCTATCCGAACGGCTCATGGCGCTGTAGTCGGACGCGCCGCCGTTGTCGATGTCAACGTAGTGTGACCTCCGCTCCGCGCTGCGGCCCATAAGGACAATGCGACACATACGGTGGGAAGTCCATCGCGTCACACAGTCGGGTCGAGACGCATTGCTCCAGTGACTCATTGAAGGGGCGACGCCACCGACATCAATCTCATTACATTTCTAGGCCCCTTGTCAACTAACATGTACAGTTGTTGGAGTGTCTGTATATGTATATATAAGCACATACGTATATACAAACACGTGCATGTGTATGTGTATACGCATGCATGCACACGTCTATGCACATGCCGATGCGTATGTATACTTAAACGTATCGTCATGTATATTGCAGATGCATGTTTGCACGCATAAATATCCACGCATACCTGAACCTTGAAACTATAGAGGGTTATGTCTGAAGCCATGTATGTGAACACTAGATGGTGCGAGCGATCTGCAAACACTCGTTCCTTCATACATGACCCCCCCCCCCACCACGATCGTTCTCACATCTCTGCCTTGATCGCGTCCCTGAAGACATTCGCCTGAGCCTTGTCCACGACCTTCGCCTCGAAGATGCGGTAGAGCGTCGCCTGCAAGGCAACGACAGGAACACGAAAACAGGAGAGATGATATCAGAGTCGAGCTCGGATAAGGTTCTGGTATGAGGTGCGGGCAGTCTTGGACTGTTCGGGAAGAGGTGCCGCAACGCCGAGGCGCACTGGATATGGATAAAAACAAGCCTCGTGGGGCCAGATTTTTATCCATATCCAGTGCGTCTACGGTTTCTGGGGAAGAGAGCCCACGACTCCAAGACGCACAGGATGTGGATATAAATATTGCCCGCATGAGGAACATATGCCTGACATGGTCGAACTAAACCCCGAAACGATCTGAATACACGGCCTCCTGAACCCCAGGCGTCTCAATTAAGGATGAGTCCAAGATGCCCAGCCTGGCCCGACGTCCCTCCGACTTCCAAGTCCTTCCACCCTGCGTGCCTCCATGAGGTTCTGGCTCTTCGCTGCCTTCTGGTCTGCATTCAGCTGGTCATCCCAAATGGCGTCGCGGACGGACGTGAGCTGCTTCCACGTGCTCGCGCAGTCGTCCACCTTGTAGTTCAGGCAGGAGATCCGCTCAGAGCCGCGCCTATTCCAGGCTGAAGACAAGCGCGTGCGCGGCACCGCTCGGGGAAAGAGCCGTCGGCAATTTACTTGGAAAGAAATTGCACCGAGCTCATTCCCCCCGATTCCTGGCGATCGGCGTTTGGCTTCAGCCCAGCCTGCAGTGGCTGATCTCCCAACCCAGGCCGTTCGCGTCCACGATGTAGCAATTGGACAGCCCGTTGCGGCCTGCGTACGGCTCCCAGTCCTCGTGCTTGGCCACCCCCTTGATCGTTGCGGCCGCCGCGGGCTCGTCGATGAACAGTACTTCCTCCTCCTCGTCCTCCTCCTGGTTCTCCTCCTCGTCCTGGCCGCCGCCGTCGAGCTCCTCTTGCTCGTCCGCGGCGTCGCCCCCGCCGTCGAGCTCCTCTTCCTCGCCCGCGGCGTCGCCCTCGGCGTCGCACTCGGGAGGGGCCTCGGCGATGGCCTCGGCGGGAGCATCGGCGGGGGCCTCGGCCTCCTCGGCCGCAGCCTCGTCCTCCGCTGCGGCCTGGAGATCTTGGAGCTTGATGGCGGGAGCCGCTGCAGCCTGCGCTGAAACCCGAAAATTACGGACTTCAAGGGCGCCGCCCTTGCTTGGGATCAGATTTCAAGGACACCCGCAAACCCCATGGTTCTCTGACCCCATGGTCGTCGCTAGAACGTCAATGCCCGATGTGAACCACCATCGGATCTGTTCCTACCGCGTTTCCCGCTGTCTCCCATCGGCTGAAGACCTCCGTGAGCCCATGTATACACGCACCCATACACACGGAGGTCTTCAGCCGATGGGAGACAGCGGGAGACGGGAGACCCAACCCCATTGCTCCCACTGCTGTATGGGTGTATGCATACGCGCAGTGTGCGCACACGCGTACATGACTACATGACGTGCACAGGTAGATGCACGTGCGCATAGTTGACCACACATACCCGTGTGTAGATAGGTAGGTCGATCGGTATACATGTTTATATGTAAATGCGTGTGTGTATACATGTATGTATGCATGATTGGATGTACGGGTGTATGGACGGACATTACAGTGTATGGGTATGGATGTGCATTCGAGTGTATGTATATGCATGTTATGTGCGTATGGGTGTATATATATATATATGTGTATGTATATGTGTGTATGTAGGTATATGTATGATGCATGCATGTATGCATGCATGCATTGATGCATGTATGCAGGCGTGCTCGCAAGTATGTATATAGTTGAGTTTGCACTTTGGACGTGTGCGCGTGCATGCACATACATATGTGTATGTATACCAATGACAGTTATGAGTGCCCAGTCGTCTCCTTCGGGGTGGCCGTCGCGGGCCTCTTGATGACAGCCTTGGGCTTGGGTATGGGGACGGCAGCGGCTGGCCGCTTCATCCTGGGCAGCTCCAGGGGCTCGGCCTTGATCTCCACTTTGGCATCGGGCTTGCTATTCTTCTCAGACCTTCTGGGATACGAGGGTGAGATGAAAACAGGGGGGAGCTCGAGAAAGGAGAAGCGATTTACTGAACGGACAGTGGCATTGCAAGGAGCGGGTGGCATACTGCGCATTAGATCCACCCGCCTTACAGTACCAGTGTATAGTTCCCCCCTCAGCGTATATAGGTATTCTCCCTCTGGGCTGACAAGTGGGAGGCCCTGGAGCACGGGCCTCGGGGCTAACGCGTGAGTCCTCGGGGCCAACAGGTGGCAAGCTTCGTGGCTAACAGGTGACAGACTGACCCAGAGGGTTAATAGAGTCTCGAATTGGTTATCGAGGGCGATGGAAGACGAAGAGGGCGCACCTGTTCTCCTTCTTGATGTGTTCCGTCTTGATGTGCTTCTTCTTCTTGGCCACCGTCTTGCCGATGCCGAGCAAGCTCTTGATGAAGGGGATCTTGGTGATCACGCGCGTGCGCTGCTCGGCATCGGCGATCGGAAGGGGCTCGTCATCGAGGTTGGGGTCGGACGCGTCGACGGAGCCAGCTTGCACCTGTGGTCGTAACGTGACAGGGTGCAAGAACTGGGGTGCAGGGATCGGGCCCAAGTGGGGCTGAACAACTCAACAAACTCAACTCAACTCACGCGCCCCTAATCCCAGAATGCGCGCCGAAAGTCATCAGGGTGACTTACAGCATGTTCTGAAATAAATTGTTTTGGGGGAAAAACAAACACAACATAGCTGCATTATATACGCCACCGACCTCGATCCCTGGCATATCGATGTTTCGGGGCTTGGACCCCCCAGTAAAGCCAGATTCCTCTGTGCAATCCTGGCAACTCGAGTGGCGATGGTAGAAGGGGGGGAGGTGCACGAGAGGGGGACCCCCTTCAGAACAATGACGCGCCCTTCGCACCAGTTTGCTCGAGAGAGGGAGACAGGGGGGGGAGGGGAAGATAGAGTGAGAAACACGGATATCAGATATAGCTCGTACACAAGATCGGCTGACCTTGGCGAGTAGCTCACGGAAGTCCTTCTCCTCGCCAATCTCGTCTTCGCCCTCGTCGACGTAGTCCAGCAAGCGATCTTCGCCCTCCTGTAGCACGCGCGCCACAGCGAAGCGAGCGTACATGTATACAAGATTGGAGGGGTCGCAGGTGTGCGCACTACATCTATATTTGGGGGTGAGTTTCAGGCTTCTTGTCATGACCCTTTCCCTCGATCGGTGCACCCGCCCGCCCTTCCCACTCCTACTTCGCGAAGGTACCAGCTGATCAGCGCCAATTCCATTTCAAACTCCTCGAGGCTCCTCCCCGTCTCCTCCAAGTCAGCCTTCGTCCTCTCGTCCCCCCGTCCTCCTGGCCCTCTCCCCCCTTCCTCCTCACCCAGCGGCGCCCCGATCCTGCAGCTCCTCGCGGGTGGGCTGGGTGTTGTGGCCGTGCACACGTTGCCAGTGAGCGTGTATGCGACGGACAGCGCGAGCTTGAATGAAACTCGAGCGGGGGGGAGATCATCGGGCTCAAGGCGCGGCGAGGCGGTCGCCGAGAAAAACATGGAAGGGGGAGGAGGGAATGTTTGAGGAGGATGGGCGGACGCGAGGAGGGTCGCCCCTCGAGGGCTCCAAGGGCCCCCAAGAGTTGCGAACGAGGGGCCCGAGGGGCCTATAGACATAGGCAGCGTGTCAAGAATCCCTGGCGTCCTAGCTGGCTGGGCGGCTGGTATCAGGTGAATTGGACATGTTCAATTAAGTCGATCGCAGCTCAGACTCCCGCGAACCCATGGACGTTGCATTGCGCATTGTATTGCAAACATGTGTATATATATATATACACGTACACGCATCTCTCTCGATCCCTCTCTCGTTCTGTCTTTCGCCTGTGCTTACGCTATCTACCGCGTGTCCCTCTCTCTCCATCTCTCTCTCTCTCTATCGCTCTCTCTCTCTCTATCTCGCTCGCTCTCCCCCCCCCTATCTCGTTCTCCCTTTCGTGCTGGTTTAGCCCATGTCGTAGGTTGGTCCACGATGGTGAAGGCGGTAATCCTGGTGAGCTCGTCTCTCTCTCTCTCTCTCACCCCCCCTGATTATCGCGTTTCCTCTTCCATGGTCTCTCTCTTTCTCTCTCACACTCTGTATGCCACACCCTATGGTTTTGATTATTTATCCTTGTACGCATATATAAATAACTGCCTCTTTCTATATATATATATATATATCTCTCTCTCTCCCTCTCGCTCTGTATCTCGTTGTCCATCTCTCGCTCTCTCTCTCTCTGCTTCTGCCTCTATCCCTATCTCTCTCGTTCTCTCTCCTCTCTCCTTCTCTATTTCTCTCGCTTTCAGCTCACCTGTTACTGAGCATCGCTGGCCCTCTTTCCCATTCAATGCCCTAGGGAACGCATAGCCCTGAATCACTTTGGACGCGGGCCTGCGCTTGCGGCTGTCCTTCTCGCGAAGGTACTTTGTGATGGCGTCTTCATATAGGCTGCTCCAGGCCGCCTGCGGGCATGGGGAAGTCTTCGTCGTTCGTCGTCCCCCCCCCCCTGTCACCTTGGGGGCATTCCTCTTCCTCCTGACCTACACCCGCAGTTAGAGCAGTATATCATCATACTTCTAAGTAAGATGGAATGCTGCTCTAACTGCGGCTCCAGCTGCTGCTGTCACCCCGCCTTCCTCGCAAGCCTACCCCCTCGTCGTTTCACATCCTCCCCCGAACCCAACTAAACTGTCGCAGCCGATCTTCAGACCGCCCATCCCCCGACGCTGCATTACATGATCCTGCTCCCCGCTAGGGCCTCAATACTCTTCTGTGTGAAGCGCTTGCCGTTGCCGATATCATGGAGCAGCTCGCACATGGGGTTCCACACCTGGGGAACGGTTCAGGGCCGAGGGGATAGGAGGTGGATCGAGTGTGGAGGCGGTGGCGGATGAATACGAGGACGAGTGAGGGCGAGGGCGAAGAGGACGCAGGAATGGATTTAAGGAAGAGGGAAGTTGGGGATGGGATTGACGATGGCGCCGACGAAAACAATGTCGACGACGTACGTGACGAGGGCAACCAGTGATCATGCTGTAGCGCGCGGATGAAGGAAACGAGGGAGCTCGCAGAAAGGTGGAGGCGAAGGTCGAGGAAGAAGAGGTGTCACGAGAGAAGGAGGTCGAGGAACCAACTATATTGGAGGTGGAGGTCTCTCTCTCTCTCTCTCTCCCTCTCTCTCTCTCTCTCCCCCTCGATCCCTCAAGGCAGATGTAGTCATCAGCATCTCGCCTTCCTCGCTCCTCATGCCCCCCCCTCTTACGCCCCCTGTGAAATATCTGTATCTGTACATATATATATATATATAAACATACACGGGTAGTTTGTATACACGTATATGTATAGACATACGTATTCTGTCTATCTCTCTCTCTCTCTCTCTCCCTGATTCTCGCCCGCGCCTCCAGCTCGGCCGCGTTGGGCCTGGAGCCGTACTCGGGCTTGTAGCTCGAGAAGTCGGGGACGTCGTCCACGCCTGGGCTGAGTCATCGCGCCTCATCCTTGATCATCCTCCTCCGACAGCCCTTCGTTTTATCTTCGAGTCATATCATCTGATATGACTCGGAGATAAAACGATACATATATATACATACGATATAAGATAATACGATTATTCGAATATGCCTGCCGGATGGTACGATATAGATCGCAGCATCCGCCAGATGATACGATATAAGATGATGGACTCCTATCTTTTCCAACCCTGTCGCACCCATCTTTGGATACGTCTCCGTGGAGACGAGCGCCTGCATGAGCACGGGTGTGTCAATCTTGGCGCAGGCGCGGTGCTTGAATTCAGCCTCTCGGCGGGTAGGGGATTCCCGAGGAGGAGGAGGCGGAGGAGGAGGAGGAGGAGGAGGAGGAGGAGGAGGAGGGGGCTTGACCAGGGAGGAGGCGACGGGAAGAGGGCCTAGGGGAGGAGGAAGGAGGAGGAGGAGGAGGAGGAGGAGGAGGAGGAGGAGGAGGAGGAGTAAGAGGAGGCGAGGAGGATGAGGCGAGGAGGAGGATTCTATGATCGCCTCCTCCTCCTCCTCCTCCTCGGCGTCTTCGCCAATTTCGTCGAAGGCCGCCCCGAGTCGCACGTATTCCAGCGGCCATTCTCGGGGCACGTCCTTTGAAGGACCAGGGAAGGAGGGAGATAAACGTGTGGAGAAAAGATCGATGAGGGATGGAGGCAAATTTCAAAACTCGCACGGGCAAGTGCAAGTTTTGAAATATGTGAAGTCTGTCCTCCAGCACGTTCTGCATGCGCCAATACTTTATGATAAACGCACGTTTGGAATGGCGCACTTGTTGCTGCAGCTCTCGGTCCCAGTGCTGAGTCAAGGTCCACGTGAAGTCTGTGATGATGCGCGGCGTGGGCTAGGAGGAGGAGGAGGAGGAGGAGGAGGAGGAGGAGGAGCGCCTAGCAGGAGGAGGAGGGGGCTCGAGGAGGAGGGAGAAGGAGGGAGGAGGAGGAGGAGGAGGAGGAGGAGGAAGAGGAGGAGGGGGAAGAGGAGAACGTGCCTTGTCGATGCCCGCGCTGCTTCCCGCCATCGGCGGAAAGGTTGAAAGGGTGGAGCGAGGGTGGATGGGGCCGAGCGAAAGGGTAGGGCGAGAGGGCGGAGCGAAAGGGTGGAGTGAAGAAAATGGGGCAGGAGCGAAAAGGGCGAAAGGGCGGAAGGGTTGGCGGTGCCGCGCGGGGCAGGCGCCGCGCGGCGCCCCCGCCCGCCCTCGAGCGGGAGCGCTCCCGCCCTCGAGCGGTCACGTGCACAGCCGATCGAAGATGACGATTGATGATGATATATTGTTATATACATACATACATACATACATACATATACATACATACGTATACATAAATATGTTTGGATGCATACAAATGTATATGTGTATATATTTATTGTAACATATGCATGCCATCTGTATATATCTATATACATATGTTCCAACATTCGCAACAATCGAGCCACATTCGCAAAAATCGCGCCACATTCGCAAAAATCGAGCCACATTCGCAAAAATCAAGCCATGCAAAAAAAATCAAGCCAATCCAAAAAAATCAAGCCAAGAAGCCGGCATGAAAATATCATTGTCGTAAGATGTGTGGGATTAGACGTTACGCCCCCGGCAAGCAGACCAGGACGAGGGACGACCTGACGAAGGACGAAAACGGGCGAGAAGAGCAAGAGAGGCTGCGGAACCAAAAGACTCACGAGAGCACGAGGAGGGAGGAACGAGGGACGAAGGACGAGGGGGTGGGGCCATGCACGCAGCGCTGAGAGCAGAAGGGGGCGCGGCGAAAGAGTTACATGAATTCGTGGGCAGGGCATTGACGAAGGGGCCCGGAGGGGAGGCGCGAGAGGCGCGCGGCAGGCGTCGGTCAGCGGCGGGCCCAGCCCCGCTCCCTGGGCGGGGGACGCCCACGGCCTCGCACGCGGGCTGGCGCTGCTCAGCGGCATCGCCGGCGCGCTTCTCGCGGCGGCCGTGACCATGCGTCGCCTCGTTTCGTATCAGTGAGGGCAGCAGCCCTGGCCTCGGCGTCCGCACGGGCGTGGGTGCGCAGGATCGCGTCGAACTCGCGCCCTGGGCCACCGCCGCTCTCCATCGTCGCTGCCACCAAGCCCGGGCTGGGGCAGCGTGAGCTTTCCCGGGCCGCCGCGCCGGGGACGCGGGCGTAGTTGCGCGCGGTCGGGCCCCCTCCGCGGCGTTGCCTTCAGTCACGCTCGTGTCGGTGCACGCGCGGCCGCAAGGGTACGCCATGACCACGTCGATGACGGTTTTTTGGGTGCCCTCTTCGGGTTCTGCGTCCCAGGGCGGGATGCGCTGTTTGATCGTCCCGGGCTACGACCCGTGGCGCTCCGTCAACCACTCGCCCAGCTGGCGGAGCTGAGCGTGAGCGTGCGCCGTCAGCTGTTTCGTGTAGACACGCTGCTTGACGTGGCGCCGCAGTTCCAGCGAGACCAGGGCCCCTCCGGCTCGGAGCCGGATTTTCGTTTTCCTTCCCTCTTCTTCCTTCCTCCTTCCCTCTCCTCCTCCTCTTCCTCCTCCTCCTCCTCCTCTTCCTCCTCCTCATCTTCTTCTTCTTTCCTCCTCCGTCCTCTTCCTCCTTTTCCTTTTTTTTTTCCTCCTCCCTCCCTCTCCTCCTCTTCCTCCTCCTCCTCCCTCCCTCTCCTTCTCCTCTCCTCCTCCTCCTCCTCCTCTTCTTCCTCCTCTCCTCTCCTCCTCCTCCTCCTCTCCTTTTCCTTTTCCTCCTCCTCCTCCTCCTCCTCCTCCTCCTCCTCCGCGGCGCTCATGCGGGGCGTCGCGGCGCAGCTGCTTGCGGCCCGCTGCGGGGTACCCGGACGCCCTCGCAGGCGCGCGGCCCCGCTGAGAGCGCGGCAGCTGGAGGCGCGGAGCCCGTGACGGAGTCATGAGCGTTATGAGCGTCATAACTTTTTATTACACCACCTTGACGTGTAGCTGGCGCGCTCCTCCTCCTCCTCCTCCTCCTCCTCCTCCTCCTCCTCCTCCTCCTCCTCCTCCATCCTCCCCTCCCTTCCGCATCCTCCCTCTCGCCCCCTCGCGCGCACTCCCATCCTCTGCGGCCGCCAGGGCGGCGGGAGCGCGTACGGCACCGGGCCGTACGCCGGGGGCACCGGGCCGTACGCTGGGGGCAGCCAGATCCAGGAGCGCCCCCCGCCGAGTGGGGCATCCCTTCGGCCAGGACGAGGGGGCCAGTCTCCTCTTCCTCCTCCTCCTCCTCCTCCTCCTCCTCCTCCTCCTCGTCCTCTCCTGCTCCTCCTCCTCCTCCTCCTCCTCCTCCTCCTCCTCCTCCTCCTCCTCCTCCTCCTCCTCTTCCTCTACACAACGACAGCACACATTAATAGCGCAACGACACCAGACTCCAAACGACGACCACGACACATGAAAGCAGTGGAGCAAACTCATACAGCAAGAAATCCGCACATAGAAACGGAGAAAACGACGTGCACATATGGGTAGATTTCTTGAGCAGCTCAGAAACTTGAAGAGCATCGCGCGCATCAAGACTCGGAGAAGGCGGAC
>CAUYUJ010002241.1:0-7500 GCA_963575745.1 Prorocentrum cordatum | reverse complement strand
CGCTTCCCCAGAACTGCCGTCTGCTCTACAAACGGTCCCAACCAACACTGGACCCGCGACAGACTGCTGACCATGCGGAGGCCGGACCAGGGCATTCGACTGTCGAACACATGTTCACGTTTCACATCCTACGTGAACGGGCGCGTGAGTGGTACCAGAACTTATGGGTCGCAGCACTCGACTTTAAGCAAGCACTCTATTCTGTCGAGCACAATATCATTGTGGCAGCACTGCAAGCAGGGTGTACCACAAAGGTACGTTGTTTCATTATTCCAGTAGTGATACACAGGACTAACGGCTACTGTGAAGACAGGCGTCACCAGCAGACCGTTCAGTCTTCTGCGGGGCACCAAGCAAGGCGACCCACTCAGCTCCTTGCTTTTTGACGCACTTCTGCAGCACATCATTGCACCGTTGATCGCTGACTGGCAGAAGACACGCAAAGGAAAGCGGCTAGGATTCAGGACCACCTCACCCCTCACCAACTTACGCTTCGCCGACGACATGCTCCTGACGAGCCCAACCCTTCTGCGCCTCACCGCCATGCTCGACGACATAGCAACCGCAGCGCGGCCCCGCGGGCTCGAGCCACGCCCAGACAGTACCAAAATCATGAGGAACCCCACGAGAAGGACAAACATGGCGAGCTCGCGCACAGCACGCGTCCAGGACATGGACATCGATATTCTTCTTTACGAGGTCAGTCTCAAAAATCTCGGCCAAGAGATCAGCTGCCACAGTCCCATGGATACAGAAGTCCACCATCGCACGAAAGCTGCGTGGGCATCGTTCAGCTCTCACAAACAAGAGCTGGCCAGTATGTAAACATCACCCACTTGCACACTGATTCAGGCTTTTCAACAGTACTGTCATACCGACAGCGCTGCACGGAGCAGCAGCGTGGACACTCACGAAACCACTTCGACAGCGCCTCCGGCGGACATAGCGACGCACGCTTCGCATGATTAGCAGGGCGCCTCGGCGAAACGGCGCCCCCCCAGCTGACAGCAGCGGCATTCAAGGCGCGACGGGCGTCGACGGCACGGACAACGACGCGCCGGACAGCGCCCCACGACGACCCCCGCGACAACGGCAGGAGCGACGACGCAGGCAGCAATCTGCCGCAACACGACACAGCGTCGGCACCAGCACGACGCAGCGATGACACCGACGACAGTGATTGTATGAGGGTGTGCGCTTTCGAAGTCGCTCCTGATCCTCCTCCCTCCTTCTCCCCCCCCTCATCTGTCCATCTCTTTTGCTAAAGTATCCTTCTCTTTTGTGAACAAGCCTGAAGCGCTCGTGGAACAGAACTCCGTGGACAAAAACTTTGTAGAACCAGGCTTTGTGGAACGGAGCCTTTGTGGAATAGACCTTTGTGGAGCGAGCTCAGATTCTCGGTGGAGCGAGCCCAGTGTCATTGTGGAGCGGGCCTGCTATTCTCGCAAACAGGGGCAGTGCGTTTCTGGAACGCACGCAAAGCATGAACGCGAAATTAACCTTTTCGCAGAAACTTCGAAAGGCGCTCGGGGCCTGAGTCATCGCAGGTCAGCGCAGGCTAGCGCAGGCTAGCGCAGGTCAGCGCAGGTCAGCGCAGGTCAGCGCAGATCAGCGCAGCACGCGCGAGAGTCTGCCGAGAAGAGAGCGCTACGCGAAACGCATGCAAACGTACGCTGACCTGCTTGACCTGCGTTGACCTGCGCTGACCTGCGCCTCCGAGGGGTCATTTGACCTGCGCTGACCCGCGCTGACTTGCTCGATCTGCGCTAACCTGCGCCTGTGGGAACTCCGGGTTGAATCCGAATGTGCTGGGGGAATCACTGATTCTTGCCTCTTGGGGCCCTCTCGGGAGGATCTTTGGAGGCCTCCTGGGGCCCCTTGGGCACCCAGTGGAAGAGTTTTGGAAGTCTGGAGGCCTCTTGGGGGTCTCCTGGAGAATTCCTGTGGACTTTTGTGGGCTTCCGGGGCCGCGCGGGGGTTCCGGGACCGCGGGAGGGGAAAGCGCATTTGGGTGGCGATCCCCCTCTGGGGCCCTCCCCCCCGCTGGCGCGGGGAAGGAATCAACGGGAAGGGGCTTCCCTTCGATTCGATTGGGACATTGCGAGGCTTCTCTCTCGCTGACAGGCATGAGGAGGGCGCAAGGAAAGGGGGCGACGCACACAACGATTGACGGAGACGACGATTCGAACAAACAACCCCCTCGCACACGCCGACAGGTCGGCGAATCTCTTCCAGCAGTCTTCAGTCAAAGCGACGGTGTCAGGACCTTTTACAAGCCCCAGATAAGGCGTGCCCAGAGGAGACTGCCGAGCCTTGTTGTTTGGGCTGGACTGCACAGATGGTCATGTTATTTTCGCGACGGACAATTCAATGGCAGACGGTTGGGCGGAGAGGATCGATTCACGCCCAGAGGATCAAGATGCAGACTTTCGGCACAGAATTGGCAAGCAGCTCGAGCAGGGAGATCCAGCCTCAATCGTGGTGTTATTCGTCAACAACGACCTTGAAGCCACCGGCATGGTCCTGAACACCGTGCTCTGGTGGATGGTGCAAGAGACCCTGGCGGCATATGTTCTTTCAGGGGCTCCAGTTGAACGTTTCAGGGTCCCAAAACATCAGATATGCGAAGTCCGCAGGATCGAGATGGATGCGTTCCAGGTCCGATTGTGTCTTCTCCGAGCGACAATCGACACGCTGGAGAAAGAGTTGACGGTCTCGAGAGACAGGGGCCGCACTAAGCAGTTTCTTCCTCCTCTTGCATTGTCAGGAGTGTCAGTGCTCACGTCCATCATATCTTTGCGGAATGTGGCCGCCGTTGCCATACTTCAACCACCTTCGTTGGAAAAACTGTTTGGCGGGCCTCCACATGCTTTACTTTTTGTAACGTTGACGGAGTTATGTTTCGCTTGCCACTCGGGGGAAGTTGCATCTTGTGGGGTGGGTTGGTGCACAGTAGTCATCGGACACAAGTGCATATTGGGCGAAAATTTTGGTTGGGCTGTCAAGTGGACACTCTGCTACTCAAGTGCAAAAGAGCCTGGGGCAAAAATGCCACAGGGGAACGAACCCCACCCCGGCCGACGTTTTGAATCGGATTAGTTCAGGCCGATGGCCGAAGGGTCGAAGGCGGGCTGAGTTGGCTCGACGGGGCGCAGCTCATCCCGAACTCATTTCGCGGCGGGCGTCGCTCACTCCCCCCCTCCTCCATCTTTCATCGTCGTCGTCGTCCTTCCACTGAACCTCCCCCCTGCCCCCGCCCCTTCCGTGGGCTCTTCCCCTGGGGCTGGTCTCTCATCCCGGGATGGCCCCTGGGGGCCCAGAGGCGGCCCTGAGGGACCTTCTCTTCTTCCTCCTCCTCCTCCTCCTCCTCCTCCTCCTCTTCCTCTTCCTCCAACGCCTCGTTTTTTGGGTAAGGCGCTAGAAGACGTGCGTCGTCGGAGGACGCGCCGCTTCGCGGCCCAGTCGGCACTGGGCGCAGCACGGCGGCCTCGACGGCGCACGTGGCTCCGCACCCAGCGTCTCTGGGTTGCGGACACCTCTTGCGGTGTCGGGGGGCGACCGAACGCAGCCTTGAACTTGTCGGCGGCGCGCACGTTTGCTGAAGGGGGGGGCGAGAGGTGTGGCGTTCTGGGAAGGCGGGGCGCTTCCTGGAAGGGCCTGGGGGCTGCTAGTGAGGCCCCGTTGAAGACAGGAGGGCGTCTAAGAAACCCCCTTGTCAGCTTAGTGACTGTTCTTTTATTACTTCCCGGCGTAACGCATGCGTGAACGTGTGCACTTCCCCATAGGAGGAGGTGGAGGAGAAGGAGGAGGAGGAGGAGGAGGAGCAGCAGCAGCAGCAGCAGCAGCAGGAGCAGCAGCAGCAGGAGCAGCACCAGGAAGTGGAGGAGGAGGAGGAGGAGGAGGAGGAGGAGGAGGAGGGGGAGGAAGAAGAGGAGGAAGAGGAGAGGCCCCACCCCCTGGTGTGCACAGCCGACGGACCATTAGCGTCTTGAGGCTTTTCAGCAGTTTTCGGTCCTGGCGGGTGGCGTTCCTGGGCCCCGGGGGTCATCTGAAGTGGTCTGGGACGAGAGCCAGCCCTGGGGAGTCCACGGAAAGGGGAGTAGTGGAGGAGAGATAGAGGAGGAGGAGGAGGAGGAGGAGGAGGAGGAGGAGGAGGAGGAGGAGGAGGACGACGAGGACGAGGACGAGGACGAGGACGAGGACGAAGACGAAGACGAAGACATGTACGAGGGCGAGGAGGAGTACGACAACGAGGGAGAAGTGAGGAGGGGGAGAGGACGGAGGAGGAGGGAGGGAGGAGGAGAGGGTCTTTGCTGGAGGAGGGAAAGGATGAGGAGAACACGGTGGAGGGGAGGGAGGAGTAGTAGGAATAGGAGATGGAGGCGGAAGAGAAGGAGCAGGAGGAGGAGGACGATGAGGTTTTTGAGGAAGAGGAGGTGGAGGGCAAGAAGGAGGAGGAGGAGGCGGAGGACGCGGTGGAGGAGGAGGAGGCGGAGGAGGAGGACAAGGACAAGAAGGGGGTGATCGTTTATCGATCACATCTTGCATGCTGACACTTCCAGAAGCATGCAAACTTGAATCAGCTATTGGAAACATGTAGGTTGGCATCGCAAGCATAGCCTCATATGACGAAAGCAAGTTCATTGCTATGCCGACTGACTGGCAAGACACGATCGGCATTGCCAAGGATGTTTAATCCCCCCGTCCCGCACTCCCACTTCACATCTCGCCTGCTTCCTGCCCCTCCTCCTCCTCCTCCTCCGCATCCTCCTCCTCATCCTCATCCTCCTCCTCATCAGCCTCCTCCTCCTCCCTTCTCCTCCTCCTCCTCCTCCACCTCCTCCCCCTCCTGTGCTGTGCTAATGGCTGTGGGTCGTCGTGCACGTGCGGCCACCTTCTCCTCACATTCCTCCTCCTCCTCCTCCTCCTCCTTCTCCTCCTCCTCCTCCTCCTCCTCCTCCTCCTCCTCCCTCCTCTGCGACGCCCCCCCCCCTCCTCTCCGCGAGGGCTTCCAGTCCACGGGCGCCGTGTCCGCCCGCGGCCGCGACCCCATGGGCATGACCCAGCAGTCCGGCCCGGGCCTCAGGGCGACGCGGCGGCGGCGCTGTCGCGGCGACGCCTCGAGATGGAGCTTTGCCCTTTGTGGGGGCCTTCGGGAGCCTCCTCGTGGCCGCGGCGGATCGCAGCTCGAGAGACTGGCCAGGACGGCGTCGGAGAGACTGGCCCCTTTCCCTCTGGGGCGGTGCTGGCTCGGCTCTGCCACTTGCGGCACTCCTCCAAGCTTTTGCCGCAACGGTGCAGCGCATCGAAAAGTATGGGGGGACCGCCTCGCCGTCGGGGATATATTTCTTTCCAAAGTGGCCCTCGGCTAGCTGGCACCGCCTCGACTGGGTAGTGACGCTGGCGCGCGCATAGTTGCTGAAGGCCGGCCAGGAATACGGAATACGTGCGCACCGCTCTTGGGCCGGTGTCCGCATGGCCAGGATCGGTGTCCGTGTGTAGTTGGCGCCTTTGTGCGAAGGGTAGGGGGTGGGGAGGGTGTTCACGCGCACGTGCAAGGTGCACGCGCAAAGCCTTAAACGGGCCAAGTTTGCACGATCTTGGCGTAGGGCTGGAAGCATGTTGTACGCTCACACCGTGCGTATATACTTGCGCCGTACTGCCCAAGTACCTTCTGACACTACTGTCTGGACTGATCCAGGCCCAGTGTGTCCACAGCTTCTCAACCTAAGCAACGCTTAACCAACGGGGTTCACTTCGGGCTTTCGTCGAGGACTACTTGCGCCATACTGCTCGAGTACCCTATGACACCACGGCTTTGACTGATCCAGGCCCCCTGTGTCCACAGCTTCCCACCCCAAAAATGGCCAACCAACCGGGGGTCCCCTTCGGGGCATCGTCGAGGACATTTTTTTGTGGGGCTTCCGGGCAGCCTCGTGGACGCATGCCGGATTCCTTGTGTCAACGCACGAGGGGAGGACTTCGATGTGCTCAATGTTAAGTCGGAGGTGGAGGAGGAGGAGGAGGAGAAGGGGAGGATGGCAGGAGAGAAGATCGGATTCTTATGATTAGGCGGGAGAGGAGGATGAGGATCGAGCGTGCATGCGGCGGGGAGGGGGGTCACCCCCCCCTGCCCCCGCGCCGCCAGCAAACGAGTAAGGAGGAAACGATAACGACGGTCGTCGTCGTCGATGTCGTCGGCGCCGTCGTTGTCGATGGCGTTTGTGTCCTTTCCCCAAACAG
The DNA here is from genome assembly GCA_963575745.1 of Prorocentrum cordatum. Classification (NCBI taxonomy): domain Eukaryota; class Dinophyceae; order Prorocentrales; family Prorocentraceae; genus Prorocentrum; species Prorocentrum cordatum. The sequence continues at coordinate 1,257 of CAUYUJ010002241.1, read as the reverse complement.
CCTGTCCTTATCAACTGGCGAAGGTTAGATTTGATGCCCTGCCCGAGGGGAAGGCAAGGAGGATGCGGAGGGAGGCGGAAGAGTAGTGAGGAGTGCGGAGTGCGGAGGAGGAGGAGGAGGGGGAGGAGGAGGAGAAGGAGGAGGAGGAGGAGGAGGAGGAGGAGGAGTAGGCGGGCTCCCCTTCCCTCCAACCTCCCTTCTTCCTCCCAGGGTGTGCTTTGACAAGTAGTTTGAAGCAGAATCCGGCCGTGGCGACGGCAGCGCCCCAGGAGGCAGAGAGTAACACTAATCACATCCGAAAGCCGCCATCTTCGAACCTCGACCCTCGACGACGGCGCCCACAACGACGCCCGACGCCCGATGCACGACGCACGACGACGACGCCCGACGCCCGACGCCCGACGCCCGACGACGACGACGACGACAATCCGACGACGACGCCCGACCCGACGACGACGACAATCCGACGACGACGACGCGGCCGTCTTGGCGCGAGGCTGCGCCCGCACCACGGGGGAGGCCGCCCGAAGGCCCGACGGGCGGCGGCGGACCTGCACCGGGGCAGGCGCCTCGCGCGGGACCTCCGTGGCGCCCGGCGGGCCCGCCCTCCTGGGGGCGGGGGGGGAGAGGAGGAGCAGGGGGAGGGAGGGAGGGAGGGAGGGAGGGAGGGGGTGGGATGGGGAGGGGGAAGGGTAGGGAGTGAGGGAGGGAGGGAGGGATGGTGAGGAGGGGAGGGAGGGTGGAGGGAGTGTAGGGATTAGGAGGAGAGTAGTGAGGAGAGGAGAGGAGTGAGGGGGAGAGGGAGGAGGAGGAGGAGGAGGAGGAAGGAGGAGGAGTGAGGAGGAGAGGAGGAGGATGTAGGGGAGGAGGGGGAGGAAGAGGAGGAGGAGGAGGAGGAGGGCCAGTGCAAGCTCAAGACTCGTCAACTGTGTTCCAAGAAACCTTCCCTCCAGTTCCCTCTTCATGGGTCCCTACAAGGATTCATGGTCTCTGCGGGAAGTGCCCCGTTGGAAGACAACTGTTTGACAATCCCGAACTGTGCCAGAACGCCACTCCTGGGATTTCAGCGCCGCGAACCACCCGTATTGTTGCGTCTAGACGATCCTGGATCGTGCCAGAACGCCATTCCTGGGACTTCAAACGCCGTGAATCATCGTGACTGCTGAGCGCTGATATTCCGACATCGTGCCAAAACATGTTTTGGGGACGTTAACATTGATAATATTTGAACATGTTGCAAGCTCTTGGTACGAATGT
>CAUYUJ010002240.1:82500-91855 GCA_963575745.1 Prorocentrum cordatum | reverse complement strand
CCGATGCGTCGGTCGATGCTCTCAGAGCCAGTTTTCGCGCATCAGCAACCCGATCGCTTTCTCTGGCCTGAGATCGGGGCGCGCGCAGACCATGCAGAGTGAGTCTTCTTTTTGGCGCGTGGACAATGATTCGTTGTGTGAAAGGGCTTGTTATGAGCGCCATTCTGCCCCGAGGGAGGGCGGGGTCCTGTGTGGGTGCTCGAAGGCGGCTGAAGCTACTGATGTTCTCCTTGGCGTGTTTTCTCAGATATGTGACTGCTTCTGGAGGGGCGTTTTCTGCGTGTGAGAGGGGTCGCATGCTTTTCCTGCCGAAGGGTCTGAAGGGCGACGAGAACCCGTTGAGCTGGCGCGCGCCTCTAGTAAGACCCGCCCCTAGACCATTGCCGGCGGGGGCGCGAAAATATTGAGCGATGCCTTCTCGATTGGTCTGCAGAGGGCTTCGCCAGCGACGATCGAGCCGATCCAGCGTGGGGGTGTTTCTGGGAGGGGGCTCTTGGGCAACGTTGTCGGGCTCGAGTTGTCGGGTGAGGTTGCGCGGGGGCTCCTTCTGCTGGACTTCAAGACAGCATCTCCTTCGCTGATCGTTGCGTGGCTCTTGACCATTCTCTCGGCGACGCGTGCTCCTTGATGTTCTTCGTGGCTTCTTCGAGGATCTGCATGGGTAATGCTGCCCTGTGTAACTACCCTGTTGCGTCGCAGCTGGAGTTTGTGGTTTCGGGGGGTTTCGGCAAGGGGACTCTGCGTCGATGTTTCTGGTCACGTGTGCCTGGGGTCCAGCGCTGATGTGGGTGGTGGCGAAGCTGACAGGGCGCGTGCGCACTATGCGTGCAATTTCAGATGATCTTTGTTTCTGCTTCTCCAACGTCTTCTCTGGTCTCCAACCAACCTCGCAGTGGCTACTCTCTCTTGAGAGGGCCGTCGGCTTGGGATTGAACCCCCCGAAGGGCGTGGTGCTTGTGGCCGGGGCGCTGCAGCATGAGCTGTTCGCGCATCATTTGCGAAGGAAGGAAGGGTGGTTTTGGCCACGCTGTTTTGCATCCGCGGTTTTGGCTGGGCCCTGGTGCCCTGTCGAAGGCTTGTGGCAATGAGATGTCGAAGTTCTGGGTGATTGTGCGGGGGGTTCGTGGGCTAGGGCTGTGGCCCCCTCGGGCGATCCTTCGAATCCACTGCCGCTTCGTGTCCATCCAGGCCCACCACCTGAAGTCGCGCCCAGTGACGAGGCAGCTGCGTAAAACATATAACGAAGCGCTGCAGTTGATCGCTGCTGGCCCTGGCCGCGCCTGCTCCAGGGAGATGTAGATGGGACTTCGCGCGCTCGGGACCCCCCCTGGACGTTTTGGACGTAGACGTGTCCTCGAAGGCCATCATGTTTCGGGTCCTTATTTTGTGTTCTATTCTGGGCGGTAGTCAGTGTGATATTGAGGCAATAATGGTTTCTCTGGAAGACGATGCGTTTATCCTCGCACGAACGAGCTGGGCTTAGTGGAAGCAGTCTGGATCACGACGACAGTGAACGAAGCGCGAAGCTTTGCTGCCCCCGTTCGCGCTCCCTCCCTGGGGGGCAGTTTCTGAGAAACAGCCATGCAGCATTGTCCGTATCCTGGCCATAGGGGCGTCCAATTGGGTGGGGCCCAGCCGACTCTCGGTCGCCGATTTCCAGCTCCTGGCCAGGAGGATGCGACAGGTTGAGAAATGCAGCACGATGCACCTAACGACAGGTGTCCCCAAGGTCCTGTGTCGAGATGCGTTTGCGCTGAGCCGACCTCGCGCGACTCTGCTAGGTTGCGATTCTGGTTGTGCAGAGGAGACCACCGCTGGCTATCTTCGGCAATATCGTGTGTGCCCGAACTCCCAGCGGTGTCTCACTGGTACCTTTTCCCCGTGGTGGACCTCTGGCATCGTGGGCAGAGCATTTGGAAGGTGAGGATTGGCTCTTAGCGCTCTGTTGTCTGGGGCCACAGCGCGGGAGGTCTCGCGACCTTGTGGGGCGTGCTGTGATTGATTGTTTGATGGTTGCCCAGAGTGCCCGACGGGCGGGCTCCCCGGTCCCGTGGACTTCTCGGCCCACTGTCTCATTGTCGCCCCAAACTGCTTGAGGCGCTTCGGTCCGTCTTGTTGCCGCCGCTCGGCGTGGATCTTTCCCTGCCCCTTCCGCTCGTTTCTCCTGCCCCTGCTGGGTGAGATCTTGAGAGCACCTCGTCTTTTGTGCTGCCGTTTTCCTGTTGCTCCTTAGTTCCCCTGCTCTGAGTCCCCTGCTCCTGCGTGGTATTGACAGTGTGAGCAACCCTTGTGGGTTTTTCGAGATTGGCTGACTGGTTTTCCGAGGTCTGTTTTGCCGTTGAAGGCTAACATGTTTCGTGCTTTGGACGTGTTGTTTTGGCAGAGTCAGGGTTAGCCATGGTCCACAGGCTCGGCGAAGTATCTTGGGGACACTGGCCTCTGCCTGCCTTCTCTCCTTTCCCTGCCTTTGCTGCTGGTTCTCCTCGGTGGCCCCGCCGTCGGCTCGTCCCGTCGGCGCCGTCGGTCTCGTTTCCCTCCTCGTCCTCGGCGTGCTGTCCCCCGCGGTTCCCTTGGTTTCCTCCTGCTGCTCCCTCCCCATCGCTTGTTGTTGTCCCTTGTCCCTCCCCTGTGTGTTTCCCGCTGCTTGCTGTTCGTCCTTCTCGCGTCCTTTCCTGTGGTCTTTTGTGCTGTCCTGTGGCCGACGGGGGCGAGGGGGGCGGCCTGCCGCACTTCTCGCGGCCCCGTGCCCGCGCGCCGCCCCGCCGGCCCCGCGCCTCCGCCCCCTGCCGCCCGCCGCCCCCTGCCGTGATGAAGTCGGGACCGACTTGTTCGTCGGCGGTCGATCCCTCGGCGCGGAAAGTATAGAGCATGGCTTTTGGCGGTTCAGCTGCCCCGTGCAGCTAGTGCTCAGTGCGCATGCTAGCAAGCGGTATGTGTTGCCTGGAGCGCTCTGCCCCGGGCGTATCTGGGCCCTTCCTCCCCGCGCCAGGGCCCCGACGAAGTTCGAGGCACCTGCGGCGCTTTTCGGCAGTTGTCTGCTCTCGCCCTGTCTCCCCGCGCGTGGTTCCCCAAGTCGTTCGAGGCATTTGTGTGCCCAGGCGTCTCCCTCTGTTGTGACATCGTTTTTGTGGGGCGTGTCCCTTTTGGTGAGTCTGCCTTGCTGCTGTGGTTGGGTTGGGCCGGTCGTTTGGTGACGCTTGATGGTGGTTCGGACTTGCGCTCGAGGGCCATTCTCGCGAATTGCGATGGTCCGGTTCTGATGGGGGCGCGCGCCCTCAGAGGCAACGGACTCCTCGTGCAGAGTGCCTGCCGCTGCTCCTCTTTGCTTATCCTGCTTTTCTGTGTTGCTTTCCTCGCTTCCGCGTGCATGTCTGATGCGCTGACGTGGGCCTCTGACGTTGATTGAGTGTGCGCGTCGCGGTGGAACAGAAACTTCTTCTTCCTCCTCCCCCCTCTCCTTCGTTTCTCCCTCCGTCGCCTCCTCCTCGTCCCCTCTTTCTCCTCCTCCTCCTCCTCCTTCTGGGGGATCGATGTGTCGCCACTTTGGCTCAAGGTGACAACCCCGAGCCCTGGGGCTTCATCTGTGTCGCTGCCGAGAGGCGGCTTGAACAACCAAAGGAATCGTGCGCGACCATGTCCAATGCCTCCTCAGCTGGCCGCGCGCGCGGGGAAGTTGGGCAACCTCGGTTTTTATTCCCAACGTGCCGACGCTCCAGCAAATGTTGGAGCGGGCGATTTTCGGTTGTTTTCGGCCTCCAGGGGTCCTCGTTGGGCCCTGGGGCCGTCTAGAAACGATTCAGGACGAAAACCCAGCCTCAGGGAAGAGGTCCAGACATCTTGGACCCGCGCCTCGCAAAATTGGAGCAGCAGGATGTCGCGGTCCTTTCCCTTTTTCTCGGAGCGATTCCGCCAACGGGGATGAGGTCATCGCACATGGACAGCTCGACGTGCTCTTCCACAAGATGATGACGCAGATACAGGGGGCCGTCAGCGCCGATTTGGAGGAGATCCGCGCCTTCATGTCCTCGCAAGGCGCCCGTTGCTCTGAAGGCTTTTGCCTCTCGCGTCTCCGAGTTCGAGGCGAAGTCCACCGCGTCCACCGACGACGCGCCGTCTCAACCGACTTTCCAGAAGGTTGAAGGCCGCTTTTTCGCCCTCACCCAACACACGTTTCTCGACGGTACCACTGCCGGTGAAAGCAGTTTCTCGGACGTTGGGTTTGCAGGTGATCGACGTCGTAAACGCACCCGTAGACTGGGGACCTGGGCGCGTGCAGCCCGTCGATGTCGACCCCTCCGGCGACGACCCATTCCTGGACAGGAGGTTTCTTGCGCAAGGCGCTGGGATGCCATCAAGGGATGTACCAGTGAGGGTACTTCGCATTTCGTTGTGCACAGCTGTGGCACTCGCGCACAAAAACTGCATGTTCTGAATGCGGCTCTCTTCCCCCCCGCACCCCCTCCCCCCTCCGCCTCCCGCCGCGTCTGCGTAAGTGCTTCGCTTCGCCTCGGAAGCTCACCTCTTTCGTTCGAGCGCTGCTCGAGGCAAGCGGCCGCAAACCGAAAAGCGAGGGTACTTGCCTCCTCATTCGGACAGGGTCTACACCAAGTCCACCTCCTATTCGGTCAAGTTCGCCAATCCAGGGCGAGTGCCGTGCCTTCATTGCATCCGTCATGAACAATAGAGTGAACCCGCATATTAAGGATGAGCCACATTCCAAGGCTACCCTTACACCTGTTTCCCCTTCGGCTCATCCTTGGCGACTTTCGCTGGCCAGCATCGCCCGAAAGACGTTAACTGGCCTTCAAGGCCCTTACATCCTTACCGCGCATCCTTATTACACGGGTTGACTGTAATGTTCGCGTTGCATGTGATGCCATCCGGACGAACGTGAAGATCCAGGCGCGTTCTGACCAGAACTTCAGCATTCGGAAGAAGACGAAGAAACGCATGCCCATCATGGGACATATGTGGGCCGCTCTTCTCGCCTCCGCGAAACGTCACCAGAACCGGAATAATGAACGCTGGTTGTGCACCAGCGGTCCTCTCGGGCTTCGCCTTGTGCAGGATGCTTTAAATGTTTGAGAGCCACTCAGTGCCGTTGCCGTCCCGAACTCCGACGCCCTCAGCGTGATCCCGTGCAGTGACAACCTCGAGCAGTGGGGCATCGATTCCGCTACCGCCCTAGGGATCATAGACAACGATCTCGGGAAAATTGCCGCAGAGGACGTCGCCCACTCGTAGGGCGGGACCACGCCGTGGTGCCCTGTTTCTAGCCGCTCGTCATACTTCGTTGAATCATTCTTTCGAACAACTTTCTGAAGAATGCGACTTGCTGGGCGCGCGTGCAATTTCAACTGCATGTGCGCCCCCCGTCGCCCCCTTCAGCCTCCGGCGCCTCCACTGGCTCGCACTCTTGTCCACTCAGTCTCTGATGTTCGTTTCCTGGAGTATCGCCACGTGCTTGCCTAGTGTTCACACTGGTCAGCATCGGCTTCGAGATAAACACTTTCGGCTTCACCAGGTCACTCGCAATCTTCATATACTCTTGCTTCAGAGGACGCATGGGGCGCGCGAGGATCTAGCCGATCCTCATCGTGATTTCTTTCAACCTTTCGGGCTAATGGGGCTTTCTGCTCCTCTCCATCTTCTTGATGGCTGGGCCTTGTGATCTCCAATCTGCTTCTTCTAGATTTTCCTGTGGCCGTGGAACCCCCGATGGCTACACGGCGTGCTCTTCTGGTTCTTCTGCAGGGATGCACAGGTATTCTTCAGGTCGTGTGGCTCCGTATCGACTTGGCCCTCCCTCGTGCAGGTGATCGTCGCGTTCTATATCAGATTCACCAGTGCGCTCCTTCCCGGAGGGGCCAGGTCTCTTTGTGCTAGCAGGCTCACTGTGCCGTCAGGGGATTTGTACTGCTATGAAACGGGCGAGCATCGCGAACAGGTTGACGGACATTCCGGTCCAACTCAGGAGTCTTCTGCGTACGGCGTGCGCCAACATTTTCTCCGTGACGGTCGGGAAGTTGCAGAAGTCTTTCAGCACAAGCCTGCCCATCACACTCTGCCTAACGGAGTGGTTCGGCCTACCCATCATATGAGCCTACGGTAGGTTCGCGTCGTGTCGACCGGCGGCGACCCCGCCAGCGGCGTTCAACCTTGAACGCCGCGGGCGACCCAGAATCGTTCGATGTGGAACGATTTCGACGTTTCGGAAACGGCCGATCGTTCAAGGTTGAACGATCCCCGCGGTGTCAGAAACCAACGCCGGGGTCGACACGACGCGAACCTGCCGTACCCATCACGCGCAGATCTCCGAATTGCTGCTGCTTGTTCGGTTCAGCGTTCAAAGCCCATGCTCATAATGATCGTTGTCCAGCTTTTCTCGCTCGTCGCCCTGCCTATGGGCCCTTCCCTTCGGGTAACCTGTCCAGGGGCGCTGCTCGTTTCGTATGCAGAGAAATTCGGGCACGGAGCGAAGTCCGTTGCAGTCACAATTCCGCCCAGACCTTGTCGGAAACGCGGCAAGTTACTTACTCAATCAACCATCCGATTTTCGTTAGCTCGCGAGCGAGGGCCTGCCATCGAGATTGAGAAGATCTCATGGATGCTAGCCGCCGCCCGAGCACTCCGCAGTCGGCGCCTGCAAGGTCCAGCTCGCGCAGTCCGTTCCTTCCCGTAGTTGTTTGTCGTTGTCCCTTCTTTTTTTCTTGAAGCTGGGGTTCTGAAAGGTTATGGGGGGTACCACCAGTTCCTCTGCTCCACTAGCTCCTCCTGCTCCTCCCCCGTCCTCCTACATCTCCTCCTCCCTCCTTCTGCTCATGTGCCTCGTTTTCACCCCCCACTGTACGTGTAAAAGGCTCCCTGATTCGATTTCACAGCAAGCCATGGGCCAGATACACTGTTGTCCATTTGGGGGTCTACGTCTCTAGGACACCCGATTTGGCGGATAAAAATGATCCAATGCAATGGGCAGGGATGGGTGGGAGGAGCCTGACTTCAGATGTGGCGCGAGTGCGCCCAGTTTGCCTCACTGCTCTCTCCCTTCTCCCCTCTCTGTGTCTATCACAGTGGCTCTCTCTCTCTCTTTCTCTCTTCCCTCGCACTCTCTCTCCCTCTCTTTCTTTCTGTCTCTCTCTCTTTCTCTCTCTCTCTCTCTTTTCTCGTCTGTCTGTCTGTCTGTCTGTCTGTCTGTCTGTCTGTCTGTCTGTCTGTCTGTCTGTCTGTCTGTCTGTCTGTCTGTCTGTCTGTCTGTCTGTCTGTCTGTCTGTCTGTCTGTCTGTCTGTCTGTCTCTCTGTCTGTCTGTCTGTCTGTCTGTCTGTCTGTTTGTCTCTTTCTCCCTGGTTCCCTCTCTCTGTCTGTCTCCTCTCGCTCTCTCTGTCTCCCCGTTCCCCTTCTACAGTTGCCCAGCGCGGGCACCACCTGGTAACACCCTTGCTTCGGCGCCAGCCGCGTTCCTGGCTCGGACGCGCGCTTTCCCAGAGGGGGCGTCCTCCAGCTCAGGGCCAGGGCTTCGACCTCTGTTCGAGCGGGAAGGTCTTGCCACCGTTGCTCGCTCTGCCGCTGCTCGTTCACCCTGCAAAGGCCGTGCTTCTAGCACTGCTGGCCCCACTCGCGGCGCCGCTGCCGCTCGCCTCTGGCCCCTGCTCTCGCCCTGCGGGCGCCTTGAGGCCCGTCTCGAGATCGCCGCGGCCCTGCAATCGAGAGAGCAGCGGCGCGCACACGAGGACCGTGGTCTGTCTGGTCCTCCTCCTCCGTGGTTTCTTGGCCCCCCCTCTTGTCCCCCCCTCCTTGTCCCCCCTCTTGGACCGGAGCGCCGGAAGCCCGACGGTTTCTGGGGTCCCGGCGCTCCCGCGTGGTGTGTTTCTCCGCACCACGTGCCCCCTGCCCCACACAGGGGCTCCTGGGCTCCTGGGCTGTTCGGAGTGGCGAGGCGCTGCGTCGCCGGCAAGACACCGTGCGACCCCGCAAGGTTCGGGAGTTCGTGTGGCGCGTGGCCTCATGCTTGGCACGCGTGTCGATGCAGTCGCAGGCCGATCAGCACATAACGCTTCCGAGGCGTGGCGCCCTGACTGCCCGAGGACCCATCCTCGACAACCAAGCTCTTCGGATCACACTCGCTCAGCTGGCCGAACCAGTCCACAAGCTCGGCCATTACCAAATTATCCCAGTGCGACCCTACCTAGGAGTTGGAACCCCTAGGAAAGCAGCAAGAGTAGGAACAGTAAAGCTAAGCTAAAGCTAAGCTAAAGCTAAGCTAAAGCTAAGCTAAAGCGGAGCTAAAGCTAAGCTAAAGCTAAGCCAAAGCTAAGCTAAAGCTAAGCTAAAGCTAAGTTAAAGCTAAGCTAAAGCTAAGCTAAAGCTAAGCTCAAGTTGAGGTAAAGCTAAGCTAAAGCTAAGCTAAAGCTAAGCTAAATCTAAACTACAGCTAAGCTACAGCTACTGAAAGCTAAGCTAAAGCTAAGCTAAAGCTAAGCTGAAGCTAAGCTGAAGCTAAGCTAAATCTAAGCTTTAACTAAGCTAAATCTAAGCTAAAGCTAGGCTAAAGCTAAGTTAAAGCTGAGCTAAAGCTAAACTAAAGCTAAGTTAAAGCTAACTCTAAAGCTAAAGCTAAGCTAAAGCTAACACTAAGCTAAAGCTAAGCTAAAGCTAAACCAAAGCTAAGCTAAATCACAACTAAAGCTAAGCTAAAGCTAAGCTAAATCAAAACTAAAGCTAAGCTAAAGCTAAAGCTAAAACTAAAGCTAAAGCTAAGCTAAAGCTAAGCTAAAGCTAAGCTAAAGCTAAGCTAAAGCTAAGCTAAAGCTAAGCTAAGCTAAGTTAAGCTAAGCTGAGAAAAAGATAAGATAAGGTAAGGTAAGCTAAACTAAGCTAAAATGAGATAAGCTAAGCTAAGCTAAGCTAAGCTAAGCTAAGCTAAGCTAAGCCAAGCTAAGCTAAGCTAAGCTAAGCTAAGATGAGATGAGCTAAGCTAAGCTAAGCTAAGCAAAGCTTATTCAAGCCAAGCTGGGTGAACCCAGGGGGCGCAACTGGGGAAACCGCGGGGCGGGGACTGGGGGAACCGCCCGGGGCGTTGTGCACTGCCCGGCCCCTTTAAGCTAAGAGAGTAAGAACCCTCTAGGCAGAGCCTAGGTAGGGAAAAAGTGAACAGTCAACCCGCCGCTTAGTTAAGGATGAGCGCCTTCCCAATCTTACCCTGGCATCCTTCCCCTTCGGCCCATCCTGGGCCGCTTTCGCCAGCCGCGCCCCGCTCGCGAGCGTCTGCATGGCCTTCCAAGGCCCCTGCATTCTTGCCGCGTGTCCTTGCCCCATGAGCTGACTGAATTCTTTCTGTCCCCTTCCTCGTCCGCGCGC
>CAUYUJ010002240.1:42500-77500 GCA_963575745.1 Prorocentrum cordatum | reverse complement strand
CTCGGGTGGAGTCGGGGCGTGCGAGGGCCTGCCTCGGTGAGTTGTCTGTGGCGAGAAGGACGGGGTGGGGTCGAGCTAGGGAGAAGCGTTCACGTGCCTGCGCCCCGCCGAAGCAGCGCGCTGCGCGGGCAGTGAGAAGGAGCGGAAGTTGGCAGGAGTGTGAGCGTTGCGTCATCGGACCACATGCTTATTCAACCCAGGCCACCAGGGTCAGCCTCCCGCAGTATTAGGAGTAGCAGTCTTCGTGGTTGGTCGCGAGACCCAAGGAGATCTAAGGGGACTCTGCGCGAGAAGAGGAGGAGGAGGAGGAGGAGGAGGAGGAGGAGGAGGAGGAGGAGGAGGAGGAGGAGGAGGGAAGGTTATGAATGACTAAGGAGGAAGGGAGTGAATGCAGTGGATGGCGGGGTGGGGCGGTGGGATGAAGGGCAAAACCATGAAACACCATGAACAGGCGTGCGAGAGGCGCCTCATCGGACGAGTTGCCAAAGAACCCACGCTTGAAAATCTGGTGGTTGACACTCGGAAAAGCTTCCCCTGCTTCGCGGAACGCACGTCCAGAGCGAGTGAAGTCACCTCTTGGGTGCCCCCGTTGGAGGCTTTTTCAAAGCTTCTGGTGCCTTTTTGGGCCTGTTGCGTGCCCGTTGGGGTCATCTTGGGGCTTCTAAAGGGCGTTTTGGGGGCCTCCGAGTCCCCCCCCATCGCTATCTTGGCAGGAGAAGCGCGCAAGGCTGGTTTGGGATCGGTCCCAGCTGGCCCGATCCGATTCGGCTCCAATGTCCTTGCGATCCAGTGCGGGCGGATGCCTGTAAAGCGTGACTCCCAGACGTCCGACGAGTTCTGATTTTTTCAGTGCGCGGCCCCAGTCGGGCGGGGCTAGGACGAGGATAAATCTGTTCCAGAGCGTTCTGGAACGCTCTCAGAGGGTTCCGGAACGCTCTGAGAAGGCCGCGGCGCCTGAGACATCCTCCAGAGCCGCCGGATCTCAGAGATTTTAGATTTACCCTCATCCGAATTTATCCTCGTCCAGGCTTCGTCTTACCCAGAGTTCCCCGACCTTCTCGCCCCGGATTGATTCACTCTTCGGGAGACACGCCCAGATTGAAGTAATCGCATCGTCGGATCTCCGGTTGATTACGGTAGGTAGGTTCATGCGGCTTTTGCGCGCCGGCGACGCTGGCGAGGGCGTTCAAGGTTGAATTCTGCGACGCGGAAGCACCGAGGGACATGGTGATACCACCGGACCCGACGGAATTCAGCATTGAACGATCAGGGCCGCGATCGATTCAAGGTTGAACGATCGACGCAGAGTTAAAAACCTCTGCAAGTGCCGACGCCGCACGAACCTACCGTATGCGCATCTGGGCGCAGCCGAACCGATTCGATTTCGATTCGGCGCGGACGCGATTCGGCTCGATGCCTGTTCTGGTCCGGTCCGACTCATCGATGCGGTGCCGACCGCTTCCGCCCCGCCCGCGCCGCTTGCGCAGGAAGCATGGTCTCGAGGTTCTCCTCGGCCTCTTCGGCCATGAGGACACCGGGCAGCGCTAAGGTCATGGGCGGAAAACATATCCGTATCCGCGGCCTCGTGGGCTGGCCCCTGGGCCGGATACGGGGCTTTTTTTCGCGGATGCCCCGCGCCATAAACGTATCCGTGCGACCGCATATCCGCTGGATCGCGCCCCAATATGCAGACCGCGAGGGCGCGAGTACAGATGTGCGCCGCTCGTGATAAGGGGGGTCACCACTAGGGTTGATCACCAGTTCCTCTTGGAAGTCGAGGTTCCATGTACCGAAGCTCGAGGAGATTCTTGGACGTCTGCGGTCGTTCTGGAGGGCTCTGGAGTCATCTGGGGGCCCCATTTCTTAGAGGAAATGGCAATTACTCGAGGAAGTGGCGAATCCCCCCCAGACCCCCCAACGTAATGAGTTTTTCAAGACGTGGAACCCCAGGGGTCTGGACCCCTTCCCAGGGACCGTCTTTCATCGTGTGTAGTTTTTTCATTATCCAGGTGCCCAGCTGGCTGAAACTCCCCGTCATGCTTTTTCCCGGAAAAGGGCGCGGGCCCAGGGTTCTCTTTTAGTAGGTTGACCCCCAGAATCGACTTGCGGTGGGCTGGCGAGTTTCTTTTGCGATCAATAGCGAGGAAAGGGTGGGCCGGCGAATTGAAATTTGAGTATCTCCCGAGCGAAACGCTTGTTTTTCAGACATTGTTGAGGATGTCAAGAGCGAAACGCTTGTTTTGTGGTATAGATTGTTCCTCTTCTGGGGACCAGAATTCAGAGGATGTCTCAGTTGAAGTGCTTGTTTTTATGCGCCCAGATCTTGAGGATGTCTTGAGCGAGACGCTTGGTTTCACGCGTCCAGGTTGCCCAGGCAGAATTCTAGCATGAGGATTTGTTGAGGATTTCTCGAGGGAGACGCTTTTTTTCACGCGTCCAGGTCGCCCAGGCGGATGTCTAGCATGAGGATGTCTTGTGGAAGTCTTGATCGAGACGCTTGTTTGCACGTGTCCAGGTTGCTGTGTTGAGAATGTCTCAAGCGAAACGCTCGTTTTCATGTGTCCAGGTCGCCCAGGCGGATGTCTAGCATGAGGATGTGTTGAGGATGTGTTGAGCGAAACGCTTTATTTCACGTGTCCAGGTCGCCCAGGCGGATGTCTAGCAGGAGGACTTGGGCAGGATGTCTCGAGCGAAGCGCTTGTTCCCAGCACGTTCCGTAGCGCGTCCCCTGAGCACGTTCCGCGGTGTCTCCCCATGGCACGTCCCCTGGCACGTCGCCTGGCGCGTCCCCTGGGACGTTCCGCGGCGCGTCCTCCTGGCATGTCCTCCTGTCAATTAGCTCTGGGGCAGCTACTATGTGCTCAGGCAGCTCGAGATGGAGATCCAGATCAGTTCGGTCAGGACCCGGATGCAAAGGAGGACTCGATCCACAACGCTATAGAGCACAATCGCGGCATGGCACATCGCAATTCAGCACGGCGCAGCACAGCACAGCCCTCAGCACGGTACATCAAGATCGGTACACTTTTTTGGTCGGCGGGGCGAGAGCGAACCTCTTCCGCTAAAAGCTAGGCGGGCTTCGCACAGCTTGAATTAGGGAGACAGGGCACAGGAAACGGTATACTCAGCATTGCATTTGCCCGTCGCCCAATCAGGTGTCTTTGAAACGCTGCCGTGCTTTATATTTCTATATTCCTCTCCGACTTCGTGGGTCGATCATGTCTCAAGACGGGAGGGGGTCTGGGTACAGCAGCGGCGGCCCCCCCTGGCACTGCAGCAGGAGGAAGCTGAGCCTGCCTGGCCGGGGCAAGAGCGACGCCGACCTCTGGCGGGCCGGGGACACGTGCGAGACGGTGTCGCGCGTGACCGCGCGCAAGGAGGCACGCTCGCGGGACGACGACGACGACGACGACGACGACGACCCAGGCCTTAGATAAGGAGGCACGCTCACGGGACGACGACGACGACGACGACGACGACGACGACGACGACGACGACGACGACGACGACGACGACGTCCCAGGCCTTAGATATGCTCTCTCGGAGGAGGACAAGGTACCCATACTGCTACCCTTCCTCTCCGTTTTCCCCATTTTGGGCCTCCTGGGAGGCCCTCGTCGCCACCGCTGGATTCGCCTCGAGATTGGGGTCAGAACGCACCCCGGGAGAGGTCCGGGGAGTAGCAGTATCAGTACCTGCTGTTTTCCCCCCTCGCCGTGAGCAAGATCATGAGGGAAGGTTTTTGACCGTTTTCGTCTTCTGGGGGCCCTCACCGGGCCCCAGGACGATTGAACGAGGACTCGGCACGAGAAACCATCCCTGAGGGAAGATCGTGACTTTCCGGGGGCCCTGGATCAACAAAATCAAGTTGTCGGATGTCTGGGGGGGGGGCGGATGGGGTGCGGGCATTCCTCGTCGGTCCTCGGGGGTGATTCTCCCCTCGGGGTGCGTTTCAGCAGCTGCGCCCCGCCGAGGGCGTTCCTGGGCCGCTCAGATCGTTCTGCAGCAGCCAGCCATGGCCGGCAGGACCAGATCAGGCCAGCCACAATGGGAGAGCTGTGGTCCTTACCCCCCTGGGGGACCCATCGATTTCGACACCCCTCTCGAGAGATCGTCGATGCGATGGGTTCCCCCAGGGGGGTAAGGACCACAGCTCCCCCAGTTATGGCTGGTCGGCAGATCTTCCCGAGCTGCGGGACAGCACGACACGCACGCTTCGTGCCGCAGTGTTCGGCTCCGCGAGGCCCTCGGCGGGCTCTGCGGGGCGGCGAGCAGCTCCTCGGGAGAGAGAGCCGGCCTCGGGCCTGGTGCCCAGGCTTGCGGGTGGGCGCGTTTGGGAAGAATGCGAATCACGGTGGGTGTCTGGGAGGGAGGATCGGGTCAGAGGGGGGCACGGGGGATACAACAATGTGCACAGCTCTCACTAACCCGAGTTCCACTTGCTTTCCAGGCAGAGCCACCCTCTACGGAGTTTAGCAGCTGCCTAGCGATGCTCGTCCGATCTGCTCACCCAGCTGGTTTATCCTTGCGGAGGGGAGGATCATTGTGCTCCTCGCTTTTTTGGGGGTCTTCCGGGGGGGCCCATCGCCGCACCCCGACTTGCCTTCGGGTCATCTATTCCGCCCTCACCTCCGCCCCTCTCCCTGGTGTTGAAGTTACCGATGGCTGGGCCGTCTCGAATGCTCTTCCTGGGAGGCCCATGAGCAGAACGGAGTCGAGCATTCCGCCTGCTTGCCAACCCCGTTCCTTTCCCACCCTGAGCATCGCCAGGCCTTCCCAAACTCGGCTGGAGCAGACGGGGTTGGAGGATCGCTCCACGTCGGCGATGCGGCGCGAACCGGACCACGATTTTCTCCGGCTCTGCGGGGGAGGCCTCTGGAGGTCTCCGTGGAGGCATTCTGAGGTTTCGGGAGGCTCCTGGAGGCGCAGAACGGGCCACTCGATTCACGATTCTGTGACCACTTGCGAACTCTACCCCTGCGGGTGACTTGGCGCCATGGCATTGAACCCCCTCTTACGGATTCGGATGCATTCGGCTGCAGACATTCTTCAAGTCCAACTTCGCATGGCACCACCCCGCGCATTTCGGCACACCCCTTAGGCCGAAGGCCCCAGTGGCTGCGCTCGCATGGCACCACCGCGCCCGTTTCGGTACGCCCTTCAGACGTTTCGTGGCCCGGTAGGGAGCTCCGCCGAAGGTCCCAGTGGCTGCGCTCGCACGGCATCACCGCTCCCATTTCGGCACACCCCTCACACGTTTCGTGGCCCCATAAGGGAGCTTCACCGAGGGCCCCACTGGCTGCGCTCGCTTGGCACCACCGCGCCCTTGTCGGCACACTCCTCACACGTTTCGTGGCCCCGCAGGGAGCTTCACCGAGGGCCCCAGTGGCTGCGCTTGCATGGCATCACCGCGCCCGTTTCGGCACACCTCTGACACGTTTCGTGGCCCGGTATGAAGCTTCACCGAAGGCCGCAGTTGGCCACAGTGGCTGCGCTCGCACGGCACCACCGCGCCCGTGTCGGAAAACCCTCAGAAGTTTCGCAGCCCTATAGGGAGCTCCACCGAGGGCACCAGGGCAGCGTCCGCATGGCACCACCGCGCCCATGTTGGCATACTCCTCACACGTCTCGTGGCTGGATAGAGAGCTCCACCGAAAGCGGTCGGTGCTCACAACGCGGTGCCAACAATTGCACGTGGTTGGGTCTTTCGCCCGGATAATTCAAGGGTCCGGCGATAACCCGGGTTATTTGGCCCCCTCCCTCACTTCCGTATAACCTGACTTTGTCGGTTGCGCAGGTCCGAGGGGGGTACGCGGAGCTGGTGCGTGCGGGCATACGTGGGGCTGCCCAAAGCGAAAGGGGTAAGGTTATCGGCTGGCACCTGCCTCCCCCACTCCCTCCCCGATTAACTCGGGTTGGTGACCAGTTAGTACTGAAAGGATATGAAGCTACCACCAGCTGAGCGCCTCTGGAGGTCCATGGGGCGCGGAGTGATTGAGGGCTGTGCAGACTGTAGGCTCGCGATCCACGGATCCATCACACTTTTTAGTATCCCAGGATCTTGGGGCACACAATGTATATATATATATATATATATATATATTTATATATACACAGACAAGACTGCAGTGGCGCTTCGCGCCATGCACCTTGGTCCTTGAAGTTTGGTATGCAAGTGGACTAGTAGGAATCTCAAGCCGACAATTTAGCGATAACTCCATGTTGCCTTTTCCAGCATCGCCGCTATAATAATGTTATTCGTTATCCTTCCTCCATGCTTATTTTTCCTCATTTTCGCCATGCCCTGCGCATTCTCCCCATCCTCCTCAGCTCTTTTTGCGGGGGCTCCTCCTTGGAGAGCCTTTGGGGGCCTCACAGAAGTTGTTCCAGGTTTTCTAAAGGCCTTCTGGAGGCCTCCTGGGCGTGTTCTGGGGGCCTCTGGGGGCTTCCTCGGGCCACCCACTCTAAAGTGAGCTGGGGATACGGGCGAGAGGTAACGAGCGTTTGTCCGCGGCCGTTTGTACTCAAGCGGCTGGCCGCCCAGATTTGACTACACCTCAGCGCGAGGTGTACCATTTGCCATCGAGACCAAAACACCCTTTGCTTGAGATGGCTCGTCGCTCCCGCGACGATCTCCTACTACTGGGACTATCGTTACTACGGTACAACAGAGCTGGAGCTGGGCTTCGCCTAAGGCGAAGCTGCTGGTTGGGCCTCCCAACCCCTTTCAAACTCACCCTGCCTCCAACCGCGGTCTCCCTGAACGACCGGGTCACGATTTGGAATGCTTCGGAGGGTGTCTTGGGGCCATCTTGGGCCGCCATGGGGCTCTCTGAGGGCCATCTTGGACCCCTGTTGTGCCGTTTTGGGGCTCTTGGGCTGCCTGGAAGCCCTTTCGTATGGTTGTGGGGCGTTTTTGGAGCCTCCCAGGCGGCTTCGGACGCCCAGAAGACTGCCGTCTTGGAGCGTCGGGTAGCCGAAAAGAGGAGAACCCCCAAGTTCACCAAAAACCAACAAAGATCAATGATTGTTGCCTCTTGGGGCCTTCTTGGGAGTGCTCTTGGAGGCCTCTTGGGACGTTTCGGGACGATCTTCGGGGGTATGACGGCTTCTTGGGGGTCGTCGTGGACCGTATTGGGGCTTTTTGGGGTCGTTTCGGGAGCGCATTACGCCCTGCGAGGCCGGAGGTGTCGCTTGGAGGCCCGTCGGGAGGGTCCCAAACCCTCAGATCCCGGGAGTCCGGTTTTGGAGGTGTGTGTGTGTGTGTGTGGTTTTCCCCCCGCCCAGGCTTACAAAAATATAGGAAGAGGAATAGTGCTTTGACGCGTCTTAGGGGCCTGGCATCGCAGATCCATTGTATTTCACGTGCCCTCCGAGCGCATCTCGAGTTCGTGAGGGGTATGAGGCCTGAGGGCGCACATCAGAGCATTTTTACGCGTACCAGGGCCCCCCTCTAGCACAGATTCAATGCATTTCTATGCCGAAAGGGGAGCTGATGTCTCCCTCCCCCGCTCGTGGAAGAGAGGAATTGTCGCGCTGCGCAGGAGGACATTTCCAGCGACGTCGTGAGCGAGATCCAGCCAGGCAACGCCCGCTGATTCGGAGTGGTCCCGGCCGGATTCTTTCTTCATGTCATTTTCCCTTTCTGCTTGAGCTCTCCGCTCTGTCGAAAATACAGCTTCCAGAGTTGTTAGTAAGGTCGACGTGCTAGGCGCAGTGTAAACGAATGTGAATTTTGGACAGCTGCGGGACGATTCGAGGAACCGTGCATTCCTCAGTCTACGCAGCTTCTGGCTTGACTTGGTAGCGGAGCAGCGATCTCTGCTCCACATCAATTGTTGACTTGAACGCTCCTGAAGGGGCAGACACCGCCGCCCTATCTTTTTTTTCGGATTGTCGGTTTTTTGGGGGGAAGTGGAGAGTTTGGGAGGGCGATGGAGGAACAGGAGGCGGCAAGATGAGCGGGCCGCGGGGAGGACCGTAGGAGGGGTTGAGAGGGCTCAGAGGCAGGGGTAGGTATGAAAAGCGCGCTGGTGAGAAGACTTACAGGAAGCATTATTGAAGACAGTGTTGTGGATCTCACACGCCGTGCCCAGTGCGGCGGCGGATCGCTTCGCTCGTTCCGCCGGCCCATCTTGTTGGACGGCTCTCGGTTCCCCTTGTGTTCGTTGTCAATGTGGTGCTGTTGAGCGGCGATTGTTCTCTGGCGCGGTGCGTGGGGAGCGTTTGGGCTGAACCAGTTTCAGTTGAGCTGCCTCTGGGATTATTGACGGTTTCGTTGAGAGCCAGATTCCAAGGGAGGCCAATGCATGGAGTGCTTCAGTTCTTGTCGCGCGATGAACAATTGCGTGAAGGAAATACTACCAATCTCGGGGCATGCCACTCACTTTGAGGCTTTGTGGCGACCTTATGGGCACACTAATGTGCCAAGACTGTTCCGCTTGCACCCCATTTGAGACCTGCATGCATGCGGGTCTGTGCGCGCCACACAGACCAGCATGCATGCAGGACTGTGTGCTCTCCTTTTCGTTGTCCTCATCCTCATCCTCGCCGTCATCACCGTTATCATCATCACCGTCAACATCCTCATCACCATTATCATCGGCATCCTCATCCTGACCGTCGTACGAGGATTTGCCTCGTCACCGTCATCATCGTCATCATCACCATCATCCTCTTTCGCGTTGAAGCTATTGCCCCCTCATCGTCATCCTGATCGTCCCTGTCGTCAGCCCCTGCTGTCTCTCCCAATCACCATTATGACCCCACCCGCTGGTTCGCCTGGTGTGCCTGGTCGGTGTGCCTGGTGCAACTGCACAACTGGCACAACTGGCACAAGAGGCACAACTGGCACGACAGGCACGACTGGCACAGGAGGAGGACGAGGAGGAGGACGAGGACAAGGAGGAATAGGACGAGGAGGAGGAGGAGGAGGAGGAGGAGGAGGAGGAGGAGGAGGAGGAGGAGGAGGAGGAAGACGAGGAGGAGGACGAGGACGAGGACGAGGACGAGGACGAGGAGGAGGACAAGGAGCATAACGAGGAACAGGAGGAGGACGAGGACAGGGAGGGTGGGGAGGAAGAGGATGATGCGGAGAAGGATCCGTTCCGCCCTCGGCGTTCTGACCACTGTGCCGCCCTCTCAGTCCTCCTCCGTCTCGTCCTCCTCCTCCGCCTCCTCCTCCTGCTTCTCGTCCTTCTGGGGCCCGAGTTGCCCCTCCCGACGCCGAAGATGGCGAACAGAACTTCAGAGCGATTTTCCCCCGAGCCGCCAGGGAGGTCTGGGCCTCCTCCCCCCCGAATTTCAAAATCGGCGAAATCGTCGTTGTCGTCGCCGACGGCGTCGTCGAAACCCCGATTGGCGGAGGAAGGGGGCCTTTAGCAAATATTGCGAAATACATTCGCAATCGGCTGGCACAACTGGCACAATAAACGCAGCTGGCACAGGTTGATACGCCAAAAACGGATCTTGCCTAAAATGGGATCTTGCCAAGAACGGGAGCGGGCGACAACGGAGTGTGGGCATTGAACACGTTTGAATCGGGAGAGGTCGACAAACGGAATCTCAGCGTTGCAAAAACAAGAGCCTACCAAAGACGGGATCTCCATTCGCCCACGGGCTTCTGCCCTGCAGCATTCGTCCGGGTGCTTCGCTTTGCATCTTTTTCTCGCCTGTTGTCTGCTTTGGCGTGGCACACCTCTTAGTTCTGACGTTTTGTCACGTACGTTATCTCTTCCCACGTCATGCTGCCGATTGGGCATGGCCCTTAGCTGGCGTCTCTCCTCTCTGCCATCCACGCCCGGATGCGCTGATGCCGTACCTCCGGTGCTCATGCCGCCGTTCGGGTGGGGCCTTCGGCTGGCGCGTTTCCTTCCTGCCATCCATGCCCAGATGGCTGATGTCGGTAGGTGCTTCGAATCCAGAGCGATTCTTGAGGGCCCGGCCGCGACTGCGCGTTCAGTGCTACTTGCGCCGCCTCGTCGCCGCGCGCGAGGCCACTACCGGAAAAAAAAGAGAGTGTGCGTGTGTGTGTGTGTTGTTTCACTAGCACGAGTAGCGTATCCAATCATGATTTCAAGGACATCCTGGACCAAATAACCAGAACGTAGATCCACCAATACTTGTGATCATTGCCGCACATGGTAGTGGAGTGGAGCAGACAGGGGCAGAAAGGCCGCTTCTGTTATGTCGGCAGTGCAGATTGCACCCAGTCTCGCATTTGCGAATGTTCATGTCCAGGATGTTGCGTCATTAGTGCAGTGAGCGCGAACATTCGCTCAGGCACCACGCTGTGGGTGTTGCAGGCCGGCGAGAACAAGAGGCTGAGAGTAACCACCAAATCTGGGCATATCTAATGGCCTTCGGCCCATCCCGCTACCGTGCCAGCGTTGTGGGTCAGAGTTCTCAGGGATGTTTGCTGGGGTCGCTTCGGAGCGCCCTCGGGGGACTCTTGGGGGCAGTTTTGGGGCCTCATGGGGGCCTCTTGGGGCCCCTTGGGGGCCTTTTGGGGCCTCCTGGGGGTCCCTCGGGGCCAAGGGCTCGAAACGTCTGCTGGGGGAAACTACCTGGGACCCTCCTGGAGCTGTCTTTGGGCCCTCTTGGGCCGTCTTGGAGCCCTCCTGGGCCGTCGTGGGGGCCTCTGGGGGCGTCTGGAAGCCGAGAAGGCGGGACCGCCCAAGTCTTCCAAAAACCAGCAGAAAGTCACAGGTTTTCCCGGAAAGGGCGTAGGCCCAGGGTTCCTTTTTAGTTGGTACGGTAGGTTTGCGTCGTGTCGACTCGCGGCGACCCCAGCGCGGACGTTCAAGGTTGAACGCCGACGGCGACCCAGAATCGGTCGATGTTGAACGATCGGACATTGCGGAGACGGCCGATCGTTCAAGGTTGAACGATCCAGCGCGGTTTCAGGAACCAACGCCAGGGTCGACACGGCACGGACCTGCAGTAAACGAAGTGCCGGGCCTCGACTTACGTGGGGCAGGCGAATTGTTTTCACGCGCAATAGCGGGGTCGCGTAGGGCCGGTGAATTAAACATTTGAGAATGTCCCGATTTTCGAAATTCCGATCGGTAAAGCATATGTTGAAGTATACATTTTCGTTTGTCGCGGATGTCTCGAGCGAAGCGCTTGTTTTGCAGAATTTGTTGAGGATGTCTCGAGCGAAAAGCTCGTTTCGTGTTATATGTTGTTCTTCTACTGGGGACAGAATTCAGAGGATCTCTCATGTGAAATGCTTGTTTTCAGGTGCCCAGTTCTTGAGGATGTCTCAAGCGAAACGCTTGGTTTCACGCGTCCAGGTTGACCAGGCAGATGTCTAGCAAGAGGATTTGTTGAGGATTTCTCGAGCGAGACGCTTGTTATCGCGCGTCCAGGTCGCCCCCGCAGATGTCTAGCATGAGGATTTGTCGATGACGCTTGTTCCGCTCTGGCGCGAAAAGACCCACGTATTTTCGCGCTTGTTCCGCTCTGTCGTGAACGGGAAGCAAGTGTTTTCACGTGTCCAGGCCACCCCAGGGGGGGATATCGAACACGTGGTCGTCTGGCCCCCACGAGTGGGGGGGGCCACAAGAGCCAGAAACAAAAACACGAATCGGACACGTTCCGTCCTGGGACCCTGGGGAGGCCTCCTGCGGCCTCCCTGGGAGGCCTCCTGCTGCGAAGTGGACCCACGTGTTTTCGCGCTTGTTCCGCTCTGGGGCGAATGAGACCCACGTGCTCTCTCGCTTGCTCCGCTCTGGCGCGAAAGGGACCCACGTGCTTTCACGCTCGTTCCGCTCTGGGGCGAAAGGGACCCAGTGCTTTCACGCTTGCTCCGCTCTGGCGCGAAAGGGACCCACGTGCTTTCTCGCTCGTTCCGCTCTGGGCGTGAGAAGGAACCCACGTGCTTGCACCCTTGCTCCGCTCTGGCGCGAAAGGGACCCACGTGTTTTCACGCTTGCTCCGCTCTGGGGCGAAAGGGACCCATGTGTTTTCACGCTTGTTCCGCCCTGGAGCGAAATGGACCCATGTGTTGTCACGCTTGCTCCGCTCTGGCGCGACAGGGGCCCATGTGTTTTCACGCTTGTTCCGGTCTGGCGCGAAAGGGATGCGTGTGTTTGCCCGCTTGTTCCGCTCTGGCGTGAGAAGGAACCTACGTGTTCTCACGCTTGTTCCGCTCTGGGGCGAACGGGGTCCACGTGCTCTCACGCTTGCTCCGCTCTGGCGCGAAAGGGACCCACGTGTTTTCACGCTTGTTCTGCTCTGGCGCGAAAGGGGCCCATGTGTTGTCACGCTTGCTCCGCTCTGGCGCGAAAGGGGCCTAATGTGTTTTCACGCTTGTTCCGCTCTGGCGCGAAAGGGACCCAAGTGTTTTCCCGCTTGTTCCGTTCTGGCGCGACAGGACCCATGTGATTTCACGCTTGTTCCGGTCTGTCGCGAAACGGACCCACGTGTTCGCACGCTTGTTCCGCTCTGGCGCGAAGAGGACCTACGTGTTTTCACGCTTGTTCTTGTCTTGGGCGAAAGGGGCCTATGTGTTTTTACGCTTGTTTCGCTCTTGCTCGAAACGGACACATGCTTTCACGCTTAGCCCGGTCTGGGGCGAAAGGGACCCACGTGTTTTCACGTCTCCGGGCCACCCAGGGTGGGAAATCTCACATGTGGTCGTCTGGCCCCCAAGAGGTCGGGGTTCACATGAGCCAGAAAAGAAACACGAATCGGCACCACATGTGCAATATCTTGACACGTTCCGTCCTGGGGCCCTGGGGAGGCCTCTTGGGAAGGCCTCCTGCGGCGAAAGGGACCCACGTTTTCTCACGCTTGTTTCGCTCCAGGGCGAAAGGGACATGTGTTTTCACGCTTCTTCCGCTCTGGCGCGAAAGGGACGCGTGTGTTTTCACGCTTGTTCGGCTCTGGGACGAAAGGGACTCACATGCTTTCATGTGTGTCCCGCTCTGGCGCGAACGGGACCCACGTATTCTCATGCTTGTTCCGCTCTGGTGGACCCATGTGTTTTCAGGCTTGTGTCGTCCTGGGGCGAAAGGGACCCACGTGTTTTCATGCTTGTTCCGTTCGGGCGCGAAACGGGCCCATGTGTTTTCACGCTTGTTCCGCTCTGGCGCGAAAGGGATCCACGTGTCTTCGCGCTTGTTTCGCTTCGGGGCGGAAGGGACCCACCATTTTTCACGCTTCCTCCGCTCTGGGTCGAGAGGGACCCGCGTGTTTTCCTGCTTGTTCCAGGTCGCCTGGGCGGATCTCTAACATGAGGATGTGTTGATGATGTTTCCAGCGAAACTTTGGTTTTCACGTGTCCATGTCGCCCAAGTGAATCACCAACATGAAAATGTGTTGGGGATGTTTAGAGCGCAACGCTCAATCTGGTTGAGCGCCCCACACGTTTCGACTGCAGCCACCCGTGAGCGAACCCTGCGCGTAGGCACCTTGAGCATAATATCCAGATCAGTTCAGACAGGATTAGGGTACCAATGATTGCTTGATCCACTACGCAGCAGAGAACAGCACAGGTCAACACAGCATGACGCACCACAATGCAGCACAGCTCGTATCAATCGCAATGTACGCCAACTTGCTGCCTTGGGTAGGCACCTCGGAGTGCGGCTCGCTCGTCAGGAGTCGCCATGTGATTTCAGGATGGTCAGTTTGTCTTGTCGCTTTGAGTCAGGCCAGTTCGGCCTGCCTATCGTTTCGGTTCGTTTTGATGCAGTTCGTCGCGTCTTGGTTCGCCGTGCTTCGGTCCGTCCATTCTCGGTGCGTTTCGCGTCGGTTCGGGGTCGCCCCCTCTTGGCTCGTCCCGTTATGGAGCTGAGTCAGATCTTGAGCTCAAGCTGGTCGAGCGCCCCGCGCGGTTCGACTGCAAGCAGCTCGAGTTATGCAGTCAGGCAACTCGAGCTTAAGATCCAGATCTGTTCGGTCAGGATTCTGATGCCAAGGACGACATGATCCACAATGCAATAGAGCATAGCACAGGTCATCGCAGCGTGGCACATTTCGAGTCATCGCAGCACAGCACAGCACAGCCCCTGGCACGGTACATCTACAACACCATCGTTGCCTTGAGCATTGCAATTGCCCGTCGCTGAAATTTGGTGTCTTGAAGCATCTCTATGCTTTACATTTCTATATACTTTTCCAGGTTCGTGTGTCGATCACGTTGCCTCTTGGGGCCCTCTTCGGCAGACCGCCTCTTGGGGCGTCCTGGAGTCCTCTCTTGGACCGTCTTGGGGCCACCTTGGGCGTCTTGGAGCGATCCTTAGGAGCGACTGGCCCTCTTGGACCGTCCTGGGGGCCCGTTGGGTCCCTCTTGTGGCCCGTGCTGGGGCCCTCTCGGGCCCGAAGAAGTCACGCGGGGAGACGCGGGGGGAGCTATGGGGGCCATGCCAGGAGCCCTGGCAGAGTTGAGACTTTGGGGTCCGGGCCCTGAAAGACTCCTTAGGATTGAGGGCTGAGGCTCTTCCTCCTCCTCCTCCTCCTCCTCCTCCTCCTCCTCCTCCTCCTCCTCCCCCTCCCCCTCCTCCTCCTCCTCCCCCTCCTCCTCCTCCTCCTCCTCCTCCCTCCTCCCTCCTCTCCTTCCTCCTCCTCCTCCTCCTCCTCCTCCTCCTCCTCCTCCCCTCCTCCCCCTCCTCCCCCTCCTCCCCCTCCTCCTCCTCCCCTCCTCCCCCTTCTCCTCCTCCTCCTCCTCCTCCTCCTCCTCCTCCTCTCCTCCGCCTCCTCCTCCTCCTCCTCCTCCTCCTCCTCCTCCTCCTCCTCCTCCTCCTCCTCCTCCTCCTCCCTCCTCCTCCCTCCTCCCCTCCTCCTCCTCCTCCTCCTCCTCCTCCTCCTCCTCTCCTCCTCCCCCTTCCTCCTCCCCCTCCTCCTCCCCCTCCTCCTCCTCCTCCTCAGGTTTGAGGACTGACGGCTTGGGCAAAGGATCCGAGGACACGCCCACTCTGCGCCCAACTGCGCGGTGGCGGATCCAGGGCTGGATCAGCTGCAGGACTTCGGGCGATCGTCCGCTCGCCTCTGCTTGCAGAGATCTCCGCAGCCCTCGGGCTGCCGATGTTTTTTTCGTCATGCCTTCGTCGAATCATGGAGCTTTCGATTGTATTGTGAGGATCGGAGCGTTCAGTCTGAAAGCAGATGCCGCGGTACCAGGGGTTTGGATGCATTGCGGTCGAAGGCCCTCGTGTGAACGCCCGCCTTCTGCTCGTCGGCTCAACTGTCAAACTCTTCTGGATGTCGCGATGGATGGTTCAGCGCTTCTCTTCGTCTCCTTGCCAGGGTCCGTTTCGATCCGATCGCTCCGACTCGAGTGCATTCGATATCAGTGCTGCACGGCCCGATCCGATCTCGTTCCTTGTCGGTGAAGACCCCAACCCTACCCTCGCCGATTAACGACTCAGGCACCTCGATGGGCGGCGGTGGCAGGGTTCTGAATTCGCCGAACACGCGGCGAAATCCTCGCCCTCCCCCTCCTTCTCCTCCTCCTCCTCCTCCTCCTCCTCCCTCCTCCTCCTCCTCCTCCTCCTCCTCCTCCTCCTCCTCCCCCTCCTCCCCCTCCTCCCCCTCCTCCCTCCCCCTCCTCCTCCACCTCCTCCTCCCCTCCTCCTCCCCTCCTCTCCTCCTCCTCCTCCTCCTCCTCCTCCTCCTCCTCCTCCTCCTCCTCCTCCTCCCCTCCTCCTCCTCCTCCTCCTCCTCCTCCTCCTCCTCCTCCTCCTCCTCCTCCTCCTCCTCCTCCTCCTCCTCCTCCTCCTCCCTCCTCCTCCTCCCCCTCCTCCTCCCCTCCTCCTCCCCTCCTCCTCCTCCCCCTCCTCCTCTCCTCCTCCTCCTCCTCCTCCTCCTCCTCCTCCTCCTCCTCCTCCTCCTCCTCCTCCTCCTCCTCCTCCTCCTCCTCCTCCTCCTCCCCCTCCTCCTCCTCCTCCTCCTCCTCCTCCTCCTCCTCCTCCTCCCACTATAGAACGATTCTCGCCCACCGCACCGCACCGGCACCGGCACCGGGCACCGGCACCGGCACCGGCACCGGCACCGGCACGGCACCGGCACCGGCACCGGCACCGGCACCGGCACCGGCACCGGCACCGGCACCGGCACCGGCACCGGCACCGGCACCGGCACCGGCACCGGCACCAGCACCGACACCGGCACCGGCACCGGCGCCGGCACGGGCACCGGCACCGGCGCCTGCGCCGGCGGCATTGGCACCGGCACCGGCACGGGCACCAGCGCCGTCGCCGTCGCTGGCGCCAGCACCGGCACTGCACCCGCACCCGCAACCGCACCGGCACCAGCCCTGGCACCGGCACCGGCACCGGCACCGGCGCCGGCGCCAGCACTGGCACTGGATGAAAAACATCATTGGCATTGAACATCATGACATTTCCCAAACAGTGCTTGCACTTAAGGGGCCTTCTCTCTTCTTTCCTAATATTAGCTGGGTCGTCTGAGGGGCGGTCTGGCGGCTCTCTCCTCCTCGCCGTTGCCGCCCTGTCGCCGCCCGTCGTCGTCTGGGCTTGAGGGGCGGTCTGGTTTTTCCGTCCTTGCCGTCGCCCCCCCTTGCTGCGTCGTCGCCGCCCGTCGTCTTGGCCTGAGGGTCGGTCTGGCGGTTCCTTGCTCGTCGCCGTCACCGTCCCGTCGCCGCCTCCTCGTCGCTGCCCTGTGCGCCCCCCCAGCGGTTGCAATCCAATCGGTTGCAAGCCAATCAAGTGCAAACCCAGTGGAATCGATTGCAGTCCAATCAATGGTAAAATTATGCAAACGCAGTTCCGCACATAAAAAATATCAACAGTTTTGTGGGACCCATGGGGTACGACAACATCAACACGAAGGAGAAGCTCATCGAACGAGTAAGTACGCACGAAAGGGCAGACGAAAGAAAGGAGGAGGGAGGACAGGTGCTCAGGAAACGAAGCCTTGTAAATAGTACTGGTTGAAGATGCCCTCTTCGCTCTGGCGGGGCCCCGCTGGAAGGGGGGGGCCTACGAAACCTGGTAAAGAGTAATGCTGTCCGCGACCCTCCTCGTTCAAGCGAGTCCTCCTCCTCCTCCTCCTCCTCCTCCTCTTCGTCCTGCTCCTCCTCGTCCTCCTCATCCTCGGCATCATCATCATCATCATCATCATCATCATCACCAGCATCATCATCGTCGCCATCATCAGCATCATCAGCAGCATCGTCGTCACCCCGTCGTCGTCGTCATCATCAGCATCATCGTCATCATCATCAGTATCAACATCATCAACACCATCATCATTATCATCATCATCATCGTCAGCATCATCGGCATCATCATAACCATAATCATCATATTCATCATCATCAGCATCATCATCATCATCGCCAGCGTCATCGTCATCATCATCATCGTCGTCGCCACCATCGTCATCATCATCATCATCAGCAGCATCAGCATCGTCATCATCATCACCATCACCGTCCGTGGCATCATCTTCGTCCGCATCATCGTGGACGTCATGATCATCAGCATCATCGTCGTCATCATCATCAACAGCACCAGCAACGTCAGCATCAGCAGCAGCATCGTCATCATCACCAGCATCTGCATCATCATCCTCGTCGTCGTCGCCATCGTTGTCATCATCGTCATCGTCATCATCATCATCGTCATCATCATCAGCATCATCATCATAATCACCGTTATCGCCATCGTCATCGTCCATCACCATTATCGCCATCGTCATCGTCATCGTGAACAGCAGTATAACCATTGTCATCACCATCATCATGATGAAGCCTTCCTCATCGCGGAACTACCCCTCCGCCTCACCCTCCTCAGTGGGAGGAGTAGGACGTGAGATGGATAGGTAATGTTCTCCCCTCCTCCTCACCCATGTCAGTGGGAGGGGCACGAAACCATTTAAATAGTATGGGTTTCCGATACCCTCCTCGCTCAGACGGGGCCTCCCTGGAGAGGTGGTAGGGGCACGAAACCGCGTAAATAACATGGGTTTCCGATGCCCTCCTCGCTCAGGCGGGGCCTCCCTGGAGGGGTGGGAGGGGCACGAAACCGCGTAAATAGCATGGGTTTCCGATGCCCTCCTCGCTCAGGCGGGGCCTCCTTGGAGAGGTGGGAAGGGCGCGAAACCATGTAAATAGTATGGGTTTCTGATACCCTCCTCGCTCAGGCGGGTGGAAAGGGCACGAAGCCATGTAAATAGTATGGGTTTCCGATACCCTCCTCGCTCAGGCGGGGCCTGCCTGGAGGGGTGGGAGGAGCACGAAACCATGTAATCTTTATTAATTTCCGATACCCTCCTCGCTCAGGCAGGGCCTCCATGGAGAGGTGGGAAAGGCACGAAACCATGTAAATAGTACGGGTTCCCGATTCCCTCCTCGCTCAGGCGGGGCCTCCCTGGAGGGGAGGGGGGGGCACGAAACCATGTAAATACTATGGGTTTCCGATACCCTCCTCGCTCAGACGGGGCCTCCCTGAAGGGGTGGGAGGGGCACGAAACCGTGTAAATAGTATGGGTTTCCGATACCCTCCTCGCTCAGTCAGGCGGGGCCTCCCTGCTGGAGGGGTGGGATACCCTCCTCGCTCAGGCGGGGCCTCCCTGGAGAGGTGGGAAGGGCACGAAACCATGTAAATAGCATGGGTTTCCGTTACCCTCCTCGCTCAGGCGGGGCCTCCCTGGAGGGGCGGGAGGGGCACTGCTGGGAGGCGGGAGGCGGGAGGGAGAAGGAGAGGATGTTCTGGGAAAACAAGAACCCGCACCAGCACCGGCCACCGGCACCAGCACCGGCACCGGCACTGGCCCCGGCACTGGCACCAGCACCGGCTACCGGCCACCGGCACCGGCACCAGCACCGGCACCGGCACCGGCACCGGCACCGGCACCGGCACCGGCACCGGCACCGGCACCGGCACCGGCACCGGCACCGGCACCGGCACCGGCACCGGCACCGGCACCGGCACCGGCACCGGCACCGGCACCGGCACCGGCACCGGCACCGGCACCGGCACCGGCACCGGCACCGGCACCGGCACCGGCACCGGCACCGGCACCGGCACCGGCACCGGCACCGGCACCGGCACCTTCCTCCTCCTCCTCCTCTTCCTCTTCCTCTTCCCCCTCCTCCTCCCCCTCCTCCCCCTCCTCCTCCTCCTTCTCCTCCTCCTCCTCCTCCTCCTCCTCCTCCGCCTCCCGTCGATTCAGGAGTATCCATGGCCGGCGGGGGTTGGTTCGGACGTCGCCATCTGACTTCGATATCTAAACGATCCGATGGTGCCAGACGCCTGCGTGGCGCTGCTGTGCATCGTGGCGCGGCCGCTGCGATCCGATCCGATCCGACTCCGACTCCGTGCCGATGCGGCCCGATCCCGACGCGCGTTCCGACGAAGCGGTGCATCGTGC
This sequence comes from Prorocentrum cordatum, assembly GCA_963575745.1. Classification (NCBI taxonomy): domain Eukaryota; class Dinophyceae; order Prorocentrales; family Prorocentraceae; genus Prorocentrum; species Prorocentrum cordatum. The sequence continues at coordinate 58,159 of CAUYUJ010002240.1, read as the reverse complement.
CGAAGCGCGCAGTCCATCGTGCGCACCCCCTTCCTCGTCCTGCGCCCCTCTCGGCGCCCGTGCGCTGTCCATCCTATAGATGCGCGCTGCACGCCCCACCTCTCCCCCCCCCTCGCTGGAGAGAGCACCTCGGGCGCCCGACCCGATCTCCCGACCCGGTGCTGTCTGACCGGGGGCGTGCCCGCTGCCTCGCTTCCTGCCAGGGCCGCCGCTCCGCGACGCCGGCATCCTCCGCTCCTCGGGGTCGCCGCGGCGGGGCGCGGCTGTAGCGGGCGACGTGGCACGATATATATATATATATATATATATATATATATCTATATATTTGTTTCTTCTTAGTTTCCTGAGCTCAAAATTGGAGCGGCCGGTTTTTGGCTGTTTTCGGCCTCTGGGGGCCCTCGTCCGGCCTCGGGATCAAAGCACGACTCAGGACGAGACACTGGTCCCTTAGGGCAGTGGTCCAGACATCGGGGGCCCACGCATCGATACAGTTGGAGCGGACGGAGGTGCCGGGTTTTTTGGCGGGTTTTCAGTGCTTTCGCCTTTGCGGGCTTTCGACGCCCCAAGACGGGTCAATAGGCCACGAGGATCACCCCGAGACGGCCCAAGACGCCCCCACTTCGACCTGGTCGGTCCGACTCGATACAAGTTGCGGCTGGCCAGGGTCCACTCCGAACCGGCTTGTCCGATCCGATCCGATTCCGACACATTGCGAAGGCCATGCGGTTGGTGCCGCCGACCCTGAGGGGGGGGCGACGACGACGACGACGACGACCCAGTTGGCCCGATCCGATCGAATCAAAACACTCCAACTGGACGGTGAAAGCGCTCTGATGCAAGTGTTTTGTCGGTATGAGGCTGACGTTTCGTCCCTTGCGGGACTCTTCTGAGCCAAACTGCCCACTGGTCATGTGCATGCCTAAGATGTGGAAGCACTGCTCCAACAATGTGCTAGACGTTGCACTGGGAAGCCAGGCCCCAGCCCTCCTCACATTAGCCTGGGCCTCCGATGTTCCGACGACCAGCTGCGGCCCGGTGCTTGCACGGCGCCCTCGAGCCAGGTCGATCTCGGTTCTGTGCCCGTGCGGCCCGAGCCGACGCACGCGCCGAGCCGATCCGATTCCCGACTCGGTGCCGACTGCTCGTGACCCGTGTCAGGCGCGCTCGCGCGCGCGAATGCGGCTCTTCGGAGGAGATGGCCAGTCGAGTCAGCGGCGCCCCTCCCTGGGCATGCGTCGTCCTTCTCGCTGCCACTCGGAGACTTCTCCTCGCCGGGGCCGGACCCGCCCCGAAAAGCATGGTCAGGACGGACCCCCGGGGAGGGCCCCGGGGGCCGCTCTCGAGCGGACCTCGGGCGGGAGAGAGCCGCCGGGGTCTCGACGGGCGCCTCTCTCCGTCCCTCGCTCCGTCCAGCCCCTGCCGCTCGTGGCGGACGGAGAGGGGTACAGAGTCAGCTCTTCCACCCTCGGGGGGCGCCCGTCCCAAGGCGGCTGGGAAGTGCTGCCCCGACGTCTCTGTCCAGCCCGTGCCGCTTTCGGCGGACGGAGAGAGGTGCATAATCAACGTGTCCACCCTCGGGGACGCCTGTCCCAGGGCGTCCGGAACATTTCTACTCTTATGTCGGGCGTGTCCCCCTACAGGGGGATTTTCGAAAAAAAAAATAATCAAAAATACGCCAAAAATGCATCAAAAAAGACAACAAACATATTCCCAAAATAGTCCCCATACTATTTTTGGATTATTTTTTGATTATTTTTGGGGTATTTCTTATTTTTCGTAGAAAATCCCCATGTTGGGGGACACGCCCGACTTAATTCTACTCCGACGTGTCGCCCTGGGGGTCCGTTCTAGGGACATTTCCAGCCGCCCTCGGCCAGGCGTCCCTGGTGGCGGCACGTTGCAATTTGGACCGTTCTTCGTCCGCTGATCATCGGCGGCTAGCGAGGGGCGGAAATGAGAAGGAGAAGGCCTTCTCGGAAGGCGGTGGGACTTCTCAGAAGCCCTCGCGCCCTCTGAGAGGTTTTTCTGTCTTCGGGGAAGGCTGAGAAATCTTTTCATAAGGCCGGGGGACTTCCGAGCCTTCTGAGAAGGCCCGCCCTTGCTCACTTCCCCCCCAGGTGCGCCGCCTAAATTAAGGACACAGCTGAACGAGCCTCTTGTCATCAAGCGTAGCAGGGACTTCCAGTTTGTCTTGGCAGGCTTTAAGGTCAACGGTGAGCACCAAGTACTCTTCGACCTGACGGTGCCCCCGCAGCGCTCGTGCGCAGAGGATCAGAGACGTGCAATCGCTGTGGTGTGAACGTCATGCGGTCTCGTACATTCCGGAGGGCTCAGTTGCGACCATTTGCGAATCCTTCCCCTGACGCTGAAATCTCGCCCCCTCCCCCCCGTAGGGGCTTGCTCCAGGATGAGGAGGAGGATGAATCGCTCTAAAGCGTACTGGAACACGCTCAGAGTATTCTGGACCGTTTTGAAACGGCCGTGGCGCGAGATACATTCTCTAGAAATTCCCGATTTATCTTCGTCCGAATTTGTTGTCGTCCTAGCTTCGTCTTAGCAATGGAGAGAGGCATATTCGGCTGCGACGACCGTTCATCTGAGCAGAGCTGCCTGCCATCCCTCTCTGTACCCTCGGAGGGCCCGGGACCGCGTTTTGGCAGGCGGACCAAGGTGGCAGCTAATGTCAGATAGGAAGAGGGCGACAGCCCTCCCAGAGGGGAGAATTTTAGATCTCACCGCAGACCAGTCGTGAAACGACCGCCTTTTGCCAAGACCCGCCAGAATCCTGCAAGACGGCTCAAATCTGACCCCCTCCCAAATGAGGCCTCCCTTTTATGACTAATCTATGTTAACGAATCGCTTCGCTCATTCCGCCGGCCCGTATTGTGCTGGTTGGCGCTGCTGCGGTTGTGGGTGATATTCTTTATGTATGCTTCTTGGTGTCTCTTCGTAGGGTTCTAGGGGTACTCTTGTGTAGCAGTTTTCGGGGCTCTTCTGGGCCTCCTGGCGGCGCCTTGGATGCCTCTATGGGCTGTCTTGGCGCCTCTTGGGGGCCTCTTGGACCCTCTTGGGGGGCTCTTAGGGGCCGCTTGGGGCAGCCTGGACGCATCTTGGGGCCGAAGGCTCGAAATGCTCGTTCGGCTTCCTCCCCTCTTGGGGCCGTCCTGGGCTCTCTCTGTCCGTCTTGGAGGCCTCTGGGGCCGTCTTGGGGCCCTCTTGGGCCGTGGTGGGGTTCTCTTAGAGGCCTCTTAGGCCGTATTGGGGCGATTTGAGGCCGAACGCTCGAACTGTCCGTTGGGGCTCCCCCTCGAGGAGTTTTTCTGGAGGTGTCTTGGGGCTCTCCAGCGCCGTCTTGGGATAAACTCGAGCCTTCTTGGAGTCCCCGTGGGCCGTTTTGGAGCTCTCATGGAGGCGTCTTGTAGCGATATTAAGGGTTTCTTGGCTCGTCTTAGAGCGTCGGCGGCCGAAAAGGTGAGAACGCTGAAAACCTTGAAAAACCAATCGGAAATCGTTGAATTTTGCTTCTAGGGGGCTTCCAGGGAGTGGTCTTGGAGGCATTTTCGGGCGTCTTGGAGGCGGTTGAAGCCTTCTGGAGGCGATATCTTGGTTATCTTGGAAAGACTTCCGGTGACTCTTGGCCCTCTTAGACCGCCTAGGGGGGCCTCTTGAGACGCTCTTGACCTGAAGGCAGCCCCCAAGAGTTCCGGTATCTGTGACGGGGACCGCCCAGTCACCGCCCGGGATTTGCATGGGGTGCTTTTTGTTCAGGGACCTCGAGATTTTAGCACGCATTTGGCCCGTTGGGCCGGTGATTTTTTTGAGACTAGGTCTTGCTTGGTTTCTGAAGGGGATAGGTGTTCCCTGGGTCCTTCAAACTGCTTTCCCGTGGCGCTTTTCGCGCACCTAGTCAGGACCGAAGCCCAAGACAGAGGCTTCGTTCCTCGTCCAAGGCTCACCGTGTCAAACTTAGACTCTGGCAGGAAGGGAGGTTCATGCTTCGGCTACGTGCACAAGACAACGCTCCTTTGTTTGCACAGGCGACGGAGCCGCACGTTGTTTCGCCTATGGCAGGTTGGCCTTCGCGTGTCCCCTGGTCTGCCTGGGGCATTTTGTTGGCACCCTCGTCTTCAGTTTTTCGTGGTTGTTCTGGTCGAAGACTGTGGAAGGAGGGGTCACTGGCGGGAGTTGAGCCCCCGACGTGCGACGTCTTAAGTGCGAAGGCTTTGCAGCCGCTGCCGCCGACCCTGAAGGGGGACGACGACGACGACGGCGATGACAACGACGACGCTTACGCTCTGGAGCCGAAAGCCTCTCCCAGGGAGGGGTGCCCCCACCCACCCGGGGGGGGTCACAACTCCCAGGACTCCCCCCCGCCCCGGCGAGGGAGGGATCGAAGGGAAGGAGCTTCCCTTCGAGTCAACTACGACGTTGCTCGGTTTCCCTCTGGCTGCAACGTTTGAGGTTGGCGGCGACGACGACGACGGCTTGATTGGGAAAGCCTTTCACACACACACATACCGACGCAGTCGTTGGATTTTTTAAATGCGGCTCCCCCCCAGCGTCCCGACCCTGTCCCCAGGGCCACTTTTCCATTCCGAGTCATTTTTTGGCGGTCCTGGGCCGGGAGACGGCACCAGGAGGCAGAAAATGGCCCAAAACCTCGCGCCGTTTTTTTTTGTTATGTTTTTCACCACGCGAACATGTCTGGGAACCCAGGTGCGGGTGGCCGAGAACCGGGACAGCGAGCCAAAGGCTGTCATCCGACCCGGCACGATCGTCACCATCCTGGCCATCGGCATGAGCGACAACACCAGGGCCAAGGCCCTCTCCCGGCACCTCTGGCTTGAGACGGGGATGACAGCGACAGTGGCCCGAATTCGAAGAAGAGCAACAACTGCATAAACATAAGCTTTCGGAGCTCCGCACGGAATTTCTTGTATCGGCGCTGGACCCCCCTGGTGGCGCCTCTGGCGCAGCCCCTGGCGCGCACTGCGCGCTAGGCAGGGGGGAGCGCCGATCCAAGAAATTGGCGCGGATCTCCGAAAGTTCATGTTTGTGTTTTTCCCAGCCATCCTGTTGGGTTGGGTCCTCGTTTTGAAACCGCAGCGCCCCGCGTTCACTCCGTCCTCCTTCCTCCTCCCTCGTCCCTCCTCCTCCTGCTGCTCCTCTCCACGTGTTCATTTCGGCAGCCCTCCCACGGATCGTGGCCCCATGGGGAGCTCCACCGAAGGCCGCCAGTGGCAGGAGTCGCATGGCGGCCGCCCCTTCTTTTCGGTACACCCCTCACGCGGTTTGTGCCCCCATAGGGAGCTCCACCGAAGGTCCCAGTGGCAGGAGTCGCATGGCGGCCGTCCCTTCGTTTCGGCACACCCCTCACACGGTTCGTGGCCCCATACGGAGCTCCACCGACTGCCCCATTGGCAGGAGTCGCATGGCGGCCACTTCGTTTCGGCAAGCCCCTCACACGGTTCGTGGCCCCATAAGGAGCTCCGACGGCCCCAGTGGCAGGAGTCGCATGGCGGCCGCCCCTTCGTTTCGGCACAACCCTCACACGGTTCGCGGCTCCATGGGAAGCTCCACCGAAGGCCCCAGTTGCAGGAGTCGCATGGCGGCCGCCCCTTCGTTTCGGCACGCCCCTCGCACGGTTCGCGACCCCATACAGAGTTTCACCGAAGGCCCCAATGGCAGGAGTCGCATGCGTGGCCGCAGTCATTTTGGAACGCCACTCACGCGGATCGTGGCCCCATACGGAGATCTACCGAAGGCCCCAGTGGTAAGATACGGAGCTCCACCGAAGACCCCGGTGGCAGGAGTCGCATGGCGGCCCCTTCGTCTCGGCACGCCCCTCGCACGGTTCGTGGCCCCATGCAGAGTTCCACGGGATGCCCTAGTTGCAGGAGTTGCATGCGTGGCCGCGGCCTTTTTTTGACAATCCATTCGTCTTGCGGTTCTCACGCTTGCATATGGTTGTGCCCTTCGCCAGGATAATTTGCTCTTTGAGACAATGACCCGAACTCTCCAGCCCACCCGCCAGGGTACATTTCGGTCCGATCGATTCAGATTCCGAAATTCCCCAGGAGGGAAAACACACAGACACAAGTAATCATCGATTCCCAAGAACAGATGGGAACATATGGGAAGTGGGGGGAAGGCAAAACCCAGAAACTATGAGAACATATGGGGAATCCGGTGTTATGTGTCTCTTTATTTGTGTTTCCCAAGGCCCCTTGAATTCCGACATTCTTCTGTCCGATGCGGCCCGATGCTTGCACGGCGCTGTCGCGCACCCCTGCGCGGCCGCTCATGTGCCACTCTGGCTTCGTGCCGACGCGGCCAGCTCCGACGGACGTTCCGATGCGGTCCGTTTTTCCGATGCGATGCTGCCTGGTCCTGTCACCGCTTTCTCACCTGTGCCGTGCCTCCCCAGACTCGTCACGATGGCTTCACGTTAGCCCTCGGTGCGTGGCGGCATCCGCGGGTGGGCACCAGCCGCGGAGGCATCTTGCCCGCTCCCACCTCCCGCCTTCAAGACGCGTTCCGACCGAGCTGGTCCGTTTTTTTTCGGCTTGATGCTGACTGGTTCTGCCCGCTGTCTCGCTCGCTGCCTCGTGCTTCCCCTCCGTGGCGCCTGCATCTTCTGCTCCTCGGGCCCCCGCGGCGGGGCTCGCGCACTCGAGCGCCGTGGACGACGTGGCCCGTCGCTCGTCGTGGCCAGCTCCTCGCCCCCCTCGTCGGCGGTTCGAAGGTGGGGACCTGAGGGGTGGGTTCGGGAGCAATTCCTGGGAGCCCTGTGGGTTCTCGCAATTCCGTCTTGGGAATGCATTAGTTAGCGTGCGCTAGCGCTTGACAGCGTCGATGAGCGTTCATGTCGCGTCGACCAGCGTCGACTTGGCGTCGATTAGCGCCGATTCGCGAGAGCCACCACTATGCCATGGGAGTCTCCCATGAGTTGCCACCGAAGGGCCCTGAGGACGGACAGCCCCGAACAGAGGAGGTTCAGCTTGTGATCCCTTTGCCATCCCTGGGGCTCTATCTCTCCAAGGGCTGTACGGGCGCGAAGATAAGTGCGCTTCGCGCGCAGCTGGCCAGAGTCCAGAGCGTCGCTCTTCCCAATGGGCGCGGCGCGCGGGCGCGAGGATGCAGGCGCGACGCCTGCGCCGCGCGTCCCGCGGCGCGCAGGGCGCGATGCCCGGTGGCCGCGACTCTTCCGCCGAATGATATTTATCCAATGGTATTAGTACGAACAACAAAAGTATTGATATTCATGTGAGCACTACTACTGAATACACGTACTAGTATGACTAGTGTTGGTGTTAGTAGTACTGGTAGTAGTAACGGTATACTCGTCGTGCTCAATACTGCAATTAGTTTAGTGATAGCATTCGTACTCTGAATATTATTTCTAGTCGTTCTGTTGGTAGTCTTTTTCTCATTGCGATTATTAATTTTAATATTTGTAGTGTTATAAGTAAGTGCTACTACTACTACTATTATGATTCTGACTACTTTTACTATCATTATTCATATGACTTTTAGCATTACTAGTAGCACTGCTATTATTCGTACTACTACTGTTTTTCCCACTGCTATTTTTTTTAGCTCCTTTAGTATTGCTATTCTTTTACATTCGTACTGTTACCCTTTCTATGTTTAGTGATATTACCTATATGATCACTATCACTATTACGATTCCCATTCTTATTGCTGTTGCTACTATTATTTTTATTTTCACTATCAGTTTTACCTTTCCCAGCAGTATTACCATTACTTTTCCAATATTAGTTCACGTATTATAATATTACGATCATTATTTCCACTACTTTTACGATTCCAATTACTACTTCTATCGCGATTACTATTATTATTGCTAGTACTATCACTGCTGCTATAACTTTTAGTACTACTGCTGCCATTGCTTTTTCTATTCCCATTACTATTGCTATTACTATTGATATCGTTATTTCCATTCGTATTACTGTTATTCTTACTCTCATTATCACTATTCGGATCATTTTTGCTATTACTATTCCTCTTACTTGTACTCGTACTCTTATTCCTATTAGTACAAATATTATTGTGCGTACTCGTGCTGTTACTATTGCTACTCCCATTGCGATTATGATTGTTATTACTATTATTATTACCCGTATTTTTACTTTTAATTGTACTATGGATATTGCTATTGCTATGACTCTTGTTATGCTTACTAGTTATATTGTCAGTAATGTAGTACGAGTACTCGTACTATTCCTACTGCTTTTACTATTACTATTTCCATCATTATTACTATTACTGTCTCTAGTACCATTCGTATTTCCATTACTATTTTTATTACGACTACTCTTACTACTCCTATTACCATCACTATTACGATTCTTACTACTACTGCTATTACTATTATTTTGATGTTACTGTTGTTATTCCTGTTGCTATTACTATCACTCTCATTCTTACTTTGATGACTATTACGGTCACTGTTAGTATTTTTATTGATGTTCACATTATTGTACTTAGTATTGTTACTTCTAGTATTATTTCTATCGATGCTACGGTTACGGTTAGTATTAGTATTATTATTATTACTATCATCATCAGTATTTTTATATGGTTGTGCATTCTGTGTTGTTAACAATGGTAATCCGTATTACTACTATTCTTCTTCTTGTTCGTACTTTGTCTATTCTGACAGTAGTGATCATAATGGGACTTGCTCGACGCGGGAATCCCCACATGTCCACCTCATTTCGTTGGGATGTCGCGGGAGGCCTCTCGGGGGCCTCTTTGAGGCCGTTTTGGATTTCTGCGGGGCCGTCATGGGGCCTCGTGTGGCCTCGAGTGGGCCTCTTGGGGGCCTCATGGGGTCTCTTGGGGGCACCTCTTGGGGCCTCCTGGGGCCCTCTCGGGGCGCAGAGCTCGAATTTTTTGGTTCGTGGTCCCCCTCTTGTACTCCTCTTGGGACCGTCTCGGGGCCCTCTTGGGCAGTCTTGGGCGCCTCTGGGGCTGTCTTGGGGCAGTCTTGAGGCCGTCTTGGCGGCCTTTTGAGCCGTCTGGGGACGATCTTGGGGGCTTCTTGGCGCGAAGACCAAAAACCTTCAAAAACCAATGGCATTTACTGACTTTGGTCTTTCGGGGTCTTCTGGGGAGACCGCTTGGAGCCTCTTGGGGCGTCTTGCAGACTTTGGAAGGTCTGGGGGTCATCTTGGGCGTCTTGGGGCGATCTTTTGGGCGTCTCGAGGCCCTCTTGGGGGCCTTTTTTGCCAGTCTTGGGGCATTCTTGGGCCCCAGCAAGTTACGCGGGGAGATGCGGGGAAGCCCAGGGGGTGCGCGTCTAAACCCGGGAGAGTTGGCAAGTTGGGGTCCGGGCCCCTGAAAGACTCGTCGGTTGCCGGTGCCGCCATGTTTCTACCTTTCACCCTTTCACCAATTATTAGCACCCATCCACAGACTGCGCAGAGTGCGATGTGGACGCACATTCGCACTTCCCCCAACTGTTCAACGACCTCACCCTCCATTTCCTGAACAGCTTGTGCTTCTGGCTGTTCTGCAGCCTTCACGGGAATTCGCCCACCGCACCCACAGGCGCGACGAGGCTAACGCCGACGACCGCAAGTGACAAGGTGATCTGCGTATGTGAATAGCAAAACGAGAGCGATCGATGGAGGACACCTTGGTGGTAGGAAACTATCTACTGAACGTGATGCGGGCTGCACCGGTTGTGGATACAGGCGCTTGCTGCCGGTCGACCACTGAGGGCAGGACCTGTTTCCCTACTGGCGGGCCAAAATTGCGTCGAAAAATATCGTAGCCAGTGTCATCCGTGTGTCTCTCGATCCTCCAGAACTGCCGTCGTCAACCTTAAATCGAACCGATTGCCGATCCTCGATGGCAAGTGGGTGATACTACTGTGCTGGCGCTGGCTGGGTCGGCAGTTTATTTCCTGTCTGAAACGGGCTCTGTGTGTTTGGGCATGCGTGGGATCCCGAAGGCAGCCTTACGTTGAACATGTCCCTCTGGCTTCAGGGTACATTTGTCGAGAGTTGAAAAGAGGCAGGCTAGTGTTATACACACTCTGCTGGTGGTTCCAGCGCTGTCTACCTGGTAGGGCGAATGCTGCTGTAAGGCGAAATGCGTGCGTGTGCCGCTGGTGGCATGGGGCGGAGGGATCGGTCTATGGCTGGCACGGATGATGTGCGAGGGCAGTCTGACTAGCAGTCCATTGTGCCTTACAGTGTTGCAGGTAAAAGTGCTTCTTGCCCTGCTGTAGAGGCTTCGCATTTACATGGTGGCACTGTGTGAGCCGACGGTTCGATAGAACGGATCAGGATTTTTGAGATGCCAAATCAGGAAAGCAGGCGAAAGTATGCGGAAGTTCGTATTCTAGTCTGGCTTTGAGTGCAATGTGAACAAGGAGCACTAGGGTCTCAGCTGGCCTTGAGCTCAACTTAGCACTGGCAAGGTAGGGGATAGCGGGTGGATCTGACAAGTGTGCTGGCACAGTTATGCGGATGACCGTATTGACTGGTACGGTTGGCTTCCCCGTCCCCCCACTCCTCCTCATCCCCCCTTCCTTCCCTCCCCCCACTCCTCCTCACTCCTTCTCCTGATGCTCCCCCTCCTTTTTCTGCTGCTCCTTCTCCTGATGCTCTTCCTCCTCCTCCTCCTCCTCCTCCTCCTCCTCCTGATGCTCCTCCTCCTCCTCACCCCCCTCACATTGCCCTCCCACCCTCGGCGCTCCCCCCCCCGCCGCGGCGCCCGCTCAGGTCCATGGAAAAGGCAGGGCCGACACCCCCGGGGTCGACGGCTGGATTGCCCCTTCGCCCGTGGGGATGAGGACGAGGAGGTGCAGATGATTTTCACATGCTCCCTTCCGCTCCTGATCCGAGTTGAGAGCGCATGGTCGTTCCGAATTTCCCAGTTCTGCTCATGTGTAGTACTGATCTGTCTAGCCGGTATGTTGATGGTTCACCCATGCCCTGCACAGGGCCGAGCAGCCGACAGGTTTGCTCGAGTGGCGCTCCGCTCCGCTCCCCCTCCCCGACCTGGTGAGCGCGGACCTGGCTTTCTTTGCTTTTCCTCCTGTCGCCCACCTGCCTTCTGCTGCGCCCACCCAGGTTGATTGTGTAGGCCGTAGCGCCTGAGTTGATTCGTTGCATTGCACCTTTTCCTCCCATGAGCGCAACAGCTGTGCAGTTTATGTCCGCTCAACGTTAATAAAGAGGAGGAGGAGGAGGAGGAGGAGGAGGAGGAGGAGGAGGAGGAGGAGGAGGACCCGGAGATCCTGGCGCTGCAATTTCCCACAGTGGGCGATTCTGTTTTGTTTCGGGCCCTGGTACCCTCACAGATCGATGCGGCTCGACACATGCCGCAGAAAGATGGGATCAAAGGCTCTGGTAGTGTTTTTTCGCGATGTTGCATCAGAGTATTGTGCAATGGCTTTGCTTCTCTGCTCAGTCGTCGTCGTACTTGCTGCCGTCTTGACAGTCTTGAAAGGAGGATGAGGAGGAGGACGATAGGAGGAATATTGGGATGACGGAGGAGCATCAGCACGAGCGTTTAGAGACTCGGTCGCTTCAGTGTGACTAGCAGCGCTGTTTCGGGCACTCCTCGGACGAGGTGTTTGCCCCATTTGACTGTGGCCGTTGGCCGGGTATGTCAACATCCTCCTCCTCCTTCCCTCTTATCGCTGTCTGTGCGTACCTGGGCGATCTTCTCGCACTCATGGAGAAGAAGGAAGATGGGGGATGATTATTGGCCAATTTTCCACCACCGCCACCATATGTAGGACGGGAGGGAATGGAGGATGGAGAGGTCCTCCTTCTCCCCCTCCTACTCCTCCTTCTCCCACGTATGGTAGTGGTGGTGGAAAATCGGCCCATCAGATGAGGGAAGATGTAGTTTTCTAAGACGTCGTTTTCTATCGTTTTTGACATTTCGGGTTTCCTGCGGCTTCCAGATGCTTTCAGAGACCTCTTCTGGAGAGCCCACAGATTTCTGACTTCGGGGTGGGGGGGGGGAGGAGCAGGAGGAGGAGGACGAGGGGGGGGGAGGAGCAGCAGTACAAGGAGCAGGCGGATCAGCTGACGATGACGACGTCGTCGTCTTGGAGCCTGCCGAGTGCTTCCTGGGGTTCTCGTCGCGCAGCTTGGGGGCCTGATCAGGATGGGCCCTGGGAAGGGGTCCAGGGACTGGTTTGAACAGATTGTGGTCGGGGGCCAGGTGAGGCGGCGGCCTTCGAAGAGGGCAAGTTCTTCGCAGATGGGATGCGTGGGATAATCCTCTTTCCGGCGACTTTCAATTTGTGTTTTATTGTAGCCAGGTGACTTCTGACAGGTACTGGTACAGTATTGGTTGGTTCAGGGACGGTTGATGTATTCTCGCCAGCACACTGGTGGCGCACAGTTCAAGGGTGCATGAAGCATATGCACGTATTCATGCAAACATATATGTGTTAAACTATGCTCCATATCATATGTCCACACGCGTATACGTGTGCTTATCCAATATATCTTATATACCTACATATCCATATGTTCTTTACGATTGTTCCACAGGCATTCCATGTACCCACATCTTAATTCCCCATTGAGCACACGTATACGCATGCATACGCATACATCTGTATGTATATACATTATATGTCGTATGTGTTGGTGTACACGTACATGCTTATGTATACATTGAATATGCATGTACGTGCATGACTGTGTTCAGCGAACATGTATACCTGCATACATACATACATACATGCATACACATATCTATGTGCATCCATGCATACTTACATACGTACGCATGTACACATACATACACATACAAACACACATACACACATACACACTTACATACACATACATACATACATACTACACACATACATACATACACATACATACGTACACACACATACATACATCCATGCATACATCCATTCACACATACATATGCATACATGCATGCATGCATACATCCATACACATATTCATCACATACATACATGCATACACACATACATATACGCATACATCCATACATACATACACACACATCCATACATGCATACATACATGCATACACATACACATACACATACATCTATTCATACATACATACACACATATACACATACATACGTACATACACACATACATACACACACATGCACATCCGCATACACACGTACAAACATGCATGCATGCATGCATACATACAAATACATACACACATGTATGTTATATATACATGCATCCATACACACATACTCATGTACATACATACATACATACATACATACATACATACATACATACATACATACATACACACACATACACACATACATACATACACATACATACATACATACATACATACATACATGCAGGCATGCATGCATACATACATACGTACGTATGTACGTACGTACATATACATACACACATTTATGTATATGTATATGTATATGCATATGTATATGTACATGTATATGTGTATATATATATATACACATATGTATGTATGTATGGGGAGGCGATCCGAGTGGCCCTGGGGAGCACTGAATTTTGCACACGGGGGTTTTGGACCCGTCGGGGAGCGCCAAAACGCGTCAGAAGGAGGGGAGGAGGGGCGACGAGAGGGCCTAACAGATGTCCAAGAGGGCTCCAAGACTGACCAAAGCGCTCCTCCGTAGACATTTTGGCTCAAGCCATTTTGGCTCAAGCCGTCTCTGGCTGCCGCAGCAGACAGTATTTCATAGGTCGATCTCGTGAACATGGTCAAGGCACACACAGCACTTGATGAGATTGACAGCAAGGGCGATTTCCAGCGATCGGCTGCTGGCTTCAGCAATAGAGTAGCATCAGAATCACGCTTCGAGCCTGAAGCCAGCCGGTACCATCTGTACGTGGCGCTCGGTTGCCCATGGGCCAATGGTTGTCTCACAGCACTCAAGTTCAAGGGCCTCGAGGACATCATCAGCGTCTCCGTGGTCCATCCGACTTGGCGCCGCACCCGCTGTGACGATCCGGAAGATCTACACACTGGCTGGCACTTCAGAGCTCCCGGTGACGCGCCAGTGACCAACGAGCTCGGCCACGGTTCGTTCGAATGCGATGACGCGTGCATCCCCGACACTGTCAATGGCTGCAAGACCATCCGCGAGCTGTACGAGCGTGCGAACGATCAGACGGGCAAGTACACCACCCCTGTTCTCTGGTGCAAGAAGGAGGGTACCATCGTTTCCAACGAAAGCATGGAGATCCTGCAGATACTTGACGGTGCCTTCGATGAGTGGTGCAAGCACCCCGAGCGCAAGCTGTTCAACAAAGCTGAGTCGGCGGCGGCGGAGGAGCTTAACTCTTATATCTACCCGACTGTCAACAACGGCGTCTATCGTTGCGGCTTCGCACGCACTCAAGAGGCCTATGTCCGGGCGCACGCGGAGTTGTTTGCATCCCTCGATCGCCTCGAGGCGCTATTGGCCAAAAGTGGGACGGCTTTCTTGACAGGGTCCGAATTCCGGTGGATCGACCTGCGCTTGTACATGACTCTTGTGCGTTTTGACCCGGTGTATGTCGTCTACTTCAAGACGAGCCACAAGCGGCTCGCCGACTTCCCGCACCTGCTGCGTTTTGTGCGCACGTGCTACTCCATCCAGGCGGTCAAGGCCACCACCAACATCAAGCACATCAAGATGCACTACTTCTCCTCACATCCTACCCTGAATACGTACGGCATCCTTCCAGCGAGCGACGGGCCAGAGCTCGTGGAGGCGGAGCCGTCGTAGATTCCGTCTCGCGAGACACACGACAAAAAGCACGGTTGGCCTTTCCAATGTGCTTGCGAGTCATTTGTGCGATGCGACGCTGCATCGACAGCCAAGCCTCCATCCCGCAGTTTTCTCCTCCTCTTTCTCTTGCGGCCGGTGCATTTGTATTTCTGGCGTGCGCCAGGGTTTTCGAGCAGATGATGCGCGTGACTGCCGCTTTTGGCATCCACGCTGCCTGCTGATTATTGCTCCTCCTCCTCCTTCTCCTCCTCCCTCCATCTTACTTATCATGAGCTCGATACAAACGTCCGCGGGTCGGGCTCACGCTGGGTCACAAGCGCCCTCGGTCGACGTCGCGCAGTGCCCCCAGTCCTGGACATACGATGGGCTGCTGGGATGGTGCGCACACGCTTCGTGCACCTGGGCCTCGCCACGCTTTGCGGAGCAACAAACAAAAAATGACCAAAGCGCTCCAAGAGAGCCTACGATAACCCAAGAGGGCCTCAACACGGCCAAGAGGCCCTCAAAATGAGTACCACGAGGCCCTCAGGAGGCGAAACATTTTTTTCTTAGGTTTTAAAGGTTTTCCGTGTTCTGGCTTTCTCATGCTTTCGACGGGCCAAGACAGCCCACCAGGACCGAGAAATCTGGCCAATACGACCCAAGCGGCTCCCAAAGAGGGCCCCAGGACGGCCCAGGCGAGTTCCAAGACGGCCCGAGGGCGCTCCAAGACGACCCGAAGAAGGCCCAGAAGGTCCCAAATGGTTTCAAGAGAGGTCCAAAGAGGGCCTCGAGAGTCCTCCTCCTCCTCCTCCTCCTCCTCCTCCTCCCCGTCCTCCTCCTCCTCCTCCTCCTCCTCCTCCAAGATGGCCCCAACAAGGCTCCAAGACAGCCG
>CAUYUJ010002240.1:0-37500 GCA_963575745.1 Prorocentrum cordatum | reverse complement strand
TGTGTTTGTGTGTTGTGTGTGTTGTGTGTGTGTGTGTGTGTGTGTGTGTGTGTGTGTGTGTTGGGGTGCGCGTTGGACAAACTCCGCCGCGTCGCCGCGTGCGAGGCCGCTGCCCGCGTCACTGGGCCTTCGCGGCCCTTGGGCGCAGTAGATGGTGATGGCGACATAGACAACGACGACGGCAACGATCATGACGACCACAATGGCTACGACGACAATGATCAAGCTGATGATGATGATGATGATGACGATACTTCTGATTGTAGTGATGCTGACGCTGCTGCTGATGACGGTGCTGATGCTGAAGGTGACGCCGACGACGACCACGATGACGATGACGGCGATGCAGATAATTAGGACAACGAGCCTCAGATGAAGAGGGCGTTAACGATGATGATTATGAGGATCAGGATGAGGATGAAGGTGAGGATGATGAGGATGATGCTGATGCTGGTGGTGATGATGGTGATGATGCGGATGATACTGATGATGCTGCTGATGGTGGTGTTGAAGACGATGCTGAGGTTGTTGTTGATGATGGTGGTGATGATGCTGCTGCTGATTATGATGGTGGCGTTGACGATAACAATAACGATGTTGATGATTATGATGACGATGATGATGCTCATGATGATGGTGATCATGCTGATGATGATGATGACGACCATGATGATGAAAATGGTGGTGATGCGGATGATGATATGCTGCTGCTGGTGATGTTGATGGTGACGATGGCGAGGATGCTGATGATGATGACCGTGATGATGAAGATAGTGGCGATGCGGATGATGCTGCTGCAGACGATGATGGTGATGGTGATGTTGATGGTTGCGATGATGATGACGACACTGAGGCTGATGATGATAATGACGGTGATGATGCAGTCGCTTATGACGCTGATGTTGATTGTGATGATGATGAGGATGAGGAAGATGATGAGGATGAGTAAGAGGATACTGATGGTGATGCTGATGATGCTGATGATGTGGATGATGACGACGATGATGATGATGACGACGAGGAGGGGCGCAGGCTTCTTATGCTGATGGTATAAATGATGATAGTTGTGGTGACGCTGGTGTCGGTGGTGATGACGTCTCGTTCTTGTTCGCCCGAGCAATGCCGTTCAGTTCCGCCGACGCTCCTGCGTGGCGTGTTTTTCGATACCATTGCCCCGCAATGGCTGAGACTGTGCTCCATCGGGGAGGTTTCCCAAAACGGTGCCTGCACCTAGGTGATCCTACTTCGTATCGCAGAGGTTCGCCTGCTTGGCGGCCGTGGGCGCCTCGTGGGCGCACCCTGCTCCGGCTGGACCTGCCGAGGTTTCGCCTTGTGGGTGTCCGCGGGTGCCTCGCGGGCGCCCCGTGCGCCCGGCGGGTCTGCCGAGGTTTCGCCCCGTGGGCCGCCGTCGGCGTCTCGTGCGCGCCCCGTGCTGCTCGCGTCACGTAGCTTGCGTTAGATTGCGCCGCACAGCTCGCTGCACACGGCTTTCACCACACAGCTTAGACCACATGGTTTAAACCACATAGCCTGCACCACGCACACATAGCTTGCACTGCGCTGCCTGCGGCACGCACATCCTGCACCGCCTAGCTTGTACCACGTACGCACATACAGTTACACATGCACATACACAAACACATGCACATGTACATCCACATACCCACATACTACACGTACACACATATACATACACACATTCACATACATATACACATCCACATGCACATCCACATCCACATCCACACACATCCTTGTATATGCATATACATATGTATATACATATGCTTCATACGCACATTTATATATTACACCGCATAGTTTGCACCATAGTTATTGCATCACATAGCTTACGCCCCCAGGGTGCAGCAACTCACCGCTTGGCTTTCACGCTGCAAACGTCATCAGCGGTCTGGAATTATGATCGCCCTTATTCGCCTGCCGTGTTCTTGGCTTGGCTGCGTGCCGCCGCGGAGGGGGGCGTCCGGTTGTCCTGCCATTTTCTATGCATCTCCCAGATATTCTCGGCGTCGCATCTAGGGTAGAGTTTCCCTCCGCTCTCTCCCTTGATGTTTCTCCTCCCAATCCTCGTTCTCTCTCTCGCCTCCCTCCCTATTCTCCCCCTTGTCCTCTCTTGCCCTCCGTATCCGTCTTTTTGGTCTGCTTCTCATCTGCTGCTGTGGCCAGCATGCAGGTCGCCATCGAATTCGCGCCCAAGTACCCCGCGTCTTGCGACCTTAGGTCTTGCATGTGGATGGTGTATGACTGGGAGCCCACACGACCTTGTCCTCCAAGCGTGAGTGGATGATCGTTCGATCTATGGGGACTTGGAGTCTTGGAGGATCCCAGGGCCATTCTGGGCAACCTCGAGGCCATCCGGGGACCTCGTAGTGTCGCCTTCAGATCACATTGACCATCCCTGGGAGAAGGCAGAAGTCTGCTTTGGCAAAGTGATTGTGCACATCAGGTGTTTATTCAAGTGCTTACGCCATTCCGCCGACCCCTGGAGGGAGGAGAAACGAAGTCCATGGGTGAGGCCTTCTTCCCTCTCGGAACCGTTTGAAGGGCCAATCGGGACATCTTTTGGCCCTCTTGGGGGCCTCTTGGAGCCTCTTCGAGGTCTGTTGGGCGCCTGCTGGCGGTCTCGGGGGTCCTCTTGGGGCGGAGGGCTTGAAATGTAAGTTCGAGTTGCACCTCTTGGGCCCCTCTGAAGGCTCTTTTGGGGCCCTCTTGGGCCGACTTGGGCGCCTCTTGGGCCGTTCTGGGGCAAAGTGCTAGTGCATATCTGGTGTTTCTTTTGCGTTCCCACGAAGCGGTTGCGTCTGTCGCGGGTTCGCCTGGGCGCGCGGCCGTGCTCTCCCGCAGGGCGCATCACACCGTGCGCGGAGGCAGCTCGTCGGTGCAGATGGTGCCGGAGTGCGCCATCCGCACTGGGCCAGCGCCCTCTGTTCCGCGCACCGTCGGGACGCGAGGCATCCGTGTTGTCCTGTTGGAGTCGTTCACGGCAGGCAGTTTCGGAGTTGGAGCCGCCTGGAGATCTGAGGTGGCCCAGCACTGACTGGGGTGGGGGTGGGGCGTCCCCGTCGACAACCCCAATCGGCCCCCGTCGCGGACAACCACCGCTCGCCGAAGGCGCTTCAACACACTGCGCGGTGCGCCGACAAGGCGAGGCTTGTTGCAAAACGTAGACCAGGTGCTCTTCAATGCTATCTGGGGCGTCTTGGAAGGCGTCTTGGGCGACCTGCGGGTATCCTGGGACATCCTGGAGGCTTGAGGACTCCCGCGTAAGGTGTCTCGTGGCCCGTCGAGCGGCCGTCTCGTCGACGACGTTGACCTTGGATCCTGGGAGACCGCCATCGGTTGATGAGGCCTTGTCAGATGACTGAGCATCCTGTCCTGGCGGGGTTCGCTCGAGGATGTATGGGGAATCAGAGAAGCAACAAGTCATGATCGTGATACGTTCTAAGATTTCAGAACTTTCTGTTGTTCCGCGCGGACTCCAGGACCGAGGGCCGCGAGATATTCTGACTCATGATGTCATTCGTGTCCTAGGGAAATCGCTGCGCCCCTCATTGCTGAGCAAGAGGTTTGCAGATGGATCCTTGGAAATGATGAGTCGGGTGAGAAGCAGTGCCCTGGCGACGACCTATGACCAGCCACAGCGTGAAGCTGCGCTCCTCACCCGATGGGCGACTCATCGGCTTCCCTTGAACTACCTCTCGAGAGATATCCTGTGGAAAGGAGCACAGCGCCCCCAGTCGTGGCTGGTCGGCTCGTGAACGCCAAAAGCAGTTGAAGGGCCGGCAGAGCCGTCCTCTCCCCGTTGGCCCTCGGGCCACACCTCGGGGCCCAGGCGGCCTTTCGGAAGGATATATCCTGGCTTCCCGGAAGGCTCCCGACGAGGCGGAGCTGATGGAAACCACCCCGTGGCCTCGAGAGCCTCTGGGATCACCAGGAAACCTGCGGAGGCCTCCAGCACCATGGAGGAGGGGCCTCAGCAGCATCACTCCAACGTTCTTGACCTCTGTGTGCGTCGGCCCCCCAGGGGCGACGTGCGTCGGCCCCCCATGGTCCTCGTATGTGCTGGGTGGCGGGCGCTCTCTGGCCGTGCCGCCCTGGTAACGAGGGGCTTCAAGATGCCTGTGCTGTATGTTCGGGTCCAGCGTGCGCCTCCAAGGGCTCAGCATCTTCCGGATGTGTTTTTTTTTCGGCGAGGACCATCGCGGAGCATTTTGGGCCATATTCTGGACAAATACACGCACGAAGCCGAACAAAACAATCGGGGAAAGGACGTCCGGGCGATGGCGAGGGGGGGGGCGCACAGTACCAGCATGTCCTCCCGCGCCCCAGGGACAGGGCGAGGGTTGAGTCGGGCGTGTCCCTCTACAGGAGGAAAATTCAAAAGTAGTAAAACATAGTCTGGGGACGATTTTTCGACAACTTTTCTGACCATTTTTGAACATTTCTGGATTATTTTTTGTTTTTCTTCCCAAACCCGTCTGTAGGATGACATGCCCGAACTATAAGGCGATTGCAGCGAAGGGGCTGAAAATCGCCGCTAGATCAAAGGGGGGGCGTTCGGCTGACACAGCCGGACGCCCACGTTCAGCCGAAGCATCGGACGGCGCCGAGGGGCCGCGGCCGCCGCAGAGGGCAGGTATCTCAAGATCAAGGGCATGCTGCAGGCCTCCGTGCGGGGCGACCTGCCCGGCATGAAAAAGATCTTGGAGGGCGGCTTCATGGCCAGGCTCCGGGGGCGCCCTCTCTCTCTCTCTCCCTCCCTCTCTCTCTCCGGGGAAGGGACAATGACATAAGCATGCTAACTCGGAGGTCTGCGCGGACCTCTCGGATTGGCGGCGCCTCCGGCGCCGCCCTTGGCGCGCTCCGCGCGCCAGGGAGGGGGGTCCAGCGCGGATCCAAGAAATCCGCGCGGACCTCCGAGTTGCCATGTTTATGTAGTTTTTCGTTCCCCTATTCATGGCCAGGCTCCGGGGACGCCCTCCTCTTCTCTCTGGAGGGCAAGGATCTAGGCCTCCTAGATGCGGGACCGAGTAGATGAGGTCGGAGGATCGCGCCGCATCGCCGATGCATCGACGATGCCGCTCGACGTGGAGCCCGTGTCTCCCCACGCCGACGTCGCCGATGCATCGCCGATGCATCGCAGATACACAAGCGATGCATTGGCGATGCGGCGCGATCCTTCGACCCATCTACTCGGACCCCATTTAGGAGGCCTCTGAACGAGCCGACCGGAAAAGAGACAACTGTACAAACTTACTCCGTCAGAGCTCCGCTGGGATTCCTAAGGATTCCTAAGGATTCCTAGGGATGCCCTTCCTAAGGATTCCTAGGGATTCCCTTCCTAAGGATTCCTAGGGATTCCCACGGATTCCAAGGGGTTCTAGGGATTCTAGGGGGTCCTAAGCACAAGGATTCCCAAGGATTCCTAAGGATTCTCGGCGCGGTGGCCCCCCCTCGCTGCGCCGCCGGCGACGCAGTTTTGCAGCGCCGACGTCGTGGTTGTTCCCGTGCGCGGGCTGCGGGCCCCAGGGGTCACAACCAAGCCGACGGTATTGGTGAGGACAGATCGCACCCCAGCTTTGATTGGCGTCTGGTAATCGATGAGACAGCACCGACTTCGCGTCGAGATGCACTCGATCTGGCGCAGCCCCGATGTGCGGGCCTCCTCATCCCCCTCCCCCTCCCCCTCCTCTACGCCCTTTCCCTTTCCCTGCCTCGTCCCCTTCCCTTTCCCTTTCCCCTTTCCCCTCTCCGCTTTTCTTTCCCTTCTCATTTCTATTGTCTCTTTCCTCCTGTCACCTGTATCGTCGCCTTCCCTTTGCCCTTCTCCTTTCTCCTTTCTTCTTTCTCCTTTCTCCTTTCCCCGCTCCCCTTTCTCTTTCCCTGCTCCCACTTCCCCCTTACCCTTCCCTTTCCCCTGCCGCTTCCCCTTCCGTTTCGCAGCTGCACATTATTAATGCTTCTCTCAACTCTCCCGTGACTCTGTCTGGAAGGTGCTCCGCCCTCTCCGCTCAATTATTGTTTTCGCATCGAGGATTTCAGCAATTGTTTTTTTTTTCTCATGTGTTTTTTACGTCAGAGCGTCCCGTCCCAATGGTGCGTCTGCTGCAGCGTTGGTTTCATTTCAGCAATTTCGGTCCTTCCGAATGGTTCTCCCGCTGCAGCACTGTTCTCATTTCCGCGTTTTTGGTCCTTCCGAATGGTTTGGTGCTCCTGCTGCAGCACTGACCTCATCTCTAAATTGTTGGTCCTCGAGGATGATGTCTGGCTGCACCGTTCAAGCAGCTGTGGTATGCAATTCAATGCTACGTTATGTGCCGCTATTGTGCGATTCCATGCCTTGCTGCGCTGCGAAACTGTAACATGCACCGCTGGGCTACGCAGTGCCGTGTCATGCTATGCTAGGTCATGTACCGCTATGCGATGCTATTCCTTGCGCTATAATGCCATGGTATGTGATTGCGCAAGACCATGCCATTCTATGCATCGCGTACCCTTTGGGGATCGTTGTCTTCTTCGACATCCGACTAAGCGAACAGAGACGGGTTCTACGCAATGGTAAGGGATGGGAGGGATGGGTACGACGTCCGATATGACGCTATAGTTTGCCCTTTCCCATCTCACATTTTCATTTCTCTTTCCCTTTCCCATGTTCCTTTCCCTTGTCCATTTCCTTCCTCTTTTTCCTTTCCTTTTCTGGTGTCTTTCCTTTTCCTTTTCCTTTTCCTTCCCCTTCGCCTTCCCCTTCGCCTTCCCCTTCGCCTTCCTGTTCCTTCCCTTCGCCTTTACCTTTCCACTTTTCCATTTCCCCTCTTTTCCTTTTTTTTCTGTTTCATTTTCCCTTGTCCTTTTCCCTTTTCCCTCCCTTTTTCCTTCGTCCTTCCCCCTTTCCTTTCCGCTTTCCATTTCCTTTGCCATTCCGCTTCCCCTTCCCTCCCTCTCACCCTCTCCCCTTCCCCATCCTCCGTTCCCCCTCCCCGCCCCCTACTCCTTCCCATTCTCGTCCCCTCCCCCCCACCCTTTTACTTTTCCCCTTGTCCCCCTCCTCCCCAACCTCTCCCGTCTCCCCCCCCTCCTGCCCCTCCTCCTCCCCCACCGCCCGCTCCCCTTGAGGGCATTTGTTTCCTGCCCGTCGAAGGCACACATTCCACATCATGTTTTTTTCCCAACCCTCCTTGGTTGGGCATTCGTTTTAAATAGAGCACTGTGGTCGCGTCCTTCTTCTTCTCCCGCCTCCCGTTTCCCGCTTCCGTCTTGTCTCATCTTGCCTTGCGCGAACCTGGCCATCCTTGGGAGGCTGCGATCAGCGAAACTGTCGCCACTTTCGAGGACTGCTGGGGAGGCCAGCAGAGTGGGTACCCACCGCAGATCAGAATTAGACCTCGCCGTCCCTGGGGGGCTGCGATCTGCGACACTGTCGCCACTTCCGAGGGCTGCTGGTGGTTCCAGCAGACTGAGGCACCGCGGGGATCTGAGGTAGACCTCGCCGTCCCTGGGGGGCTGCGATCTGCGACACCGTCGCCACTTTCGAGGGCTGCTGGTGGTTCCAGCGGAGTGAGGCACCGCGGGGAGCTGAGGTAGACCTCGCTGTCCCTGGGGGACTGCGATCTGCGACACCGTCGCCACGTTCGAGGGCTGCTGGTGGGTCCAGCGGAGTGAGGCACCGCGGGGACCTGAGCGAGACCTCGCCGGCTCTGGGGGGGGGCTGTGATCTGCGACACTGTCGCCACTTTCGAGGGCTGCTGGTGGGTCCAGCGGAGTGAGGCACCGCGGGGACCTGAGCGAGACCTCGCCGGCTGGGGGGGCTGTGATCTGCGACACTGTCGCCACTTTCGAGGGCTGCTGGTGGGTCCAGCGGACTGAGGCACCGCGGGGATCTGAGTAGACCTCGCTGTCCCTGGGGGGCTGCGATCTGCGACACTGTCGCCACTTTCGAGGGCTGCTGGTGGGTCCAGCGGACTGAGGCACCGCGGGGATCTGAGGTAGACCTCGCTGTCCTGGGGGGCTGCGATCTGCGACACTGTCGCCACTTCGAGGGCTGCTGGTGGGTCCAGAGGAGTGAGGCACCGCGGGGACCTGAGCGAGACCTCGCCGGCTCTGGGGGGGGGCTGTGATCTGCGACACTGTCGCCACTTTCGAGGCTGCTGGTGGGTCCTGCGGACAGGCACCGCGGGGACCTGAGCGAGACCTCGCCGTCCCTGGGGGGCTGCGATCTGCGACACTGCCGTCACGTTCGAGGGCTGCTGGTGGGTCCATCGGAGTGAGGCACCGCGGGGACCTGAGCGAGACGGCTCTGGGCGGGACTCTGATCTGCGACACTGTCGCCACTTTCGAGGGCTGCTGGTGGGTCCAGCGGACTGAGGCACCGCGGGGACCTGAGCGAGACCTCGCCGTCCCTGGGGGGCTGCGATCTGCGACACTGCCGTCACTTTCGAGGGCCGCTGATGGGTCCAGCGGAGTGAGGCACCGCGGGGACCTGAGCGAGACCTCGCCGGCTCTGGGGGGGCTGCGATCTGCGACACTTTCGCCATTTTCGAGGGCTGCTGGTGGGTCCAGCGGACTGAGGCACCGGGGGGATCTGAGCTAGACCTCGTTGTCCCTGGGGGGCTGCGATCTGTGACACTGTCGCCACTTTCGAGGGCTGCTGGTGGGTCCTGTAGACTGAGGCGCCGCGGCGATCTGAGGTAGACCTTGCTGTCCATGGGGGGCTGCGATCTGTGACACTGTCGCCACTTTCGAGGGCTGCTGTTGGGGTCGCCACTTTCGAGGGCTGCTGGTGGGTCCTGCGGACTGAGGCACTGCGCAGACTTGTGCGGGACCTCGCCGTCCCCGGGCGGCCATGGCATGTTGTTGCTGCCCCGCCGTGGTTTCAAGCCGCTTACCCACAGTCTCCTTTTGAACCTTGCGGCTTCCTCAGTGACTCAGGGGTTCACTTAGTGACCCATCGTTTTTCCCTTGATTGGGGATCTGCGAATCTTCCGAATGCCGCTCGCAGAAGTATATGCGTCCATGTCACGTCGCCGTCTTCTCGTCAAATCTCCCAAACTACTCCTGCCCCGCATTAAGCAGGGGTTGGGTACGTTGCCAGGGTAATTCCCCACAGGGCTCTTGAGGGCATTTTGTTTGCTTTCAGCTTGCATTCGCATATTCGTTTACCTTCCCTGAGATTCGACTTTACATACAAATTGCAGTATCGCCAAACATCACGGCCAGAGCCCTGGGCCTTAGTCCCCACGTTTCTTCCTCATTTCGAGACGGATCGGTTTGTGATTGTCCCTGGGCCTGAAATGTGGGCGAACACGCCCAGTGTGCAAAAAATGCGACGCCCGATCTCAGAGGGGACAGTTTGCTTCCCTTTAGCTCACATTCGTATGTTTGTTTGCCTTTGGTGAGCTCACTGCCGCGCCCCCCCCCAAGGCACAGGCCTGACGTGAACTGCACGGACGCGCGGGGCAAGTCCGCGCTGATGTTCGCAGCCGCGTGCGGACACAGAGACGTCCGCTGTTGCCAGATGTCGAGGGGGCGAGGGTAAGAGCCAGTGGCGCTGCTGCAGGAGAGGGAGGAGGAGCAGGTGGAGGAGCGGTGGGGGAGGAGGGGCGAGGTGGGAGGGAGGAGGAAGAAGAAGAGGGCGATAATCACATTAATAATACGACTACGGATACGGATGACATTGCGAATCGTGTTCAACATGGTTAAGTAATAGTAGTACCACTAATGATAGTAAGGAGAAGAGGGAGGAGGAGTAGGAGTAGGATGAGGAGGAGGAGGAGGAAGACGAAGAGTTGGCAGATGATGCTGATAATGATGATGATGATGATGATGATGATGATGATGATGATGATGATGATGATGATGCTGATGATGTTGATGTTGATGATGCTGATGATGATGCTGCTGATGATGATGGTGCTGCTGATGATGCTGATGATGACGATGATGATGAGGCTGCTGCTGCCAATGATGATGATGATGGCGATTATGCTGGTTATATGATGATGATGCAGATGTTGTTAATGATGATGATTATGATGATGCTGATGTTCATACTGATGATGATGATGATGATGATGATGATGATGATGATGATGATGATGATGATGATGATGATGATTATGATGATGATGATGATGATGATGATGATGATGATGCTGATGATGATGATGATGATGATGATGATGATGATGATGATGATTATGTGTATGTGTATGATGATGCCGATTATGATCATGTTGTTGATGGACATGTTTTTGCTGATGATGGTTCTGCTGATGATGCTGATAATGATGATGCTGATGTTGACGATTCTGATGAGGATGATGATGCTGCTGCTAATGATGATGGTGATGCTGATGGTGATGCTGCTGCTGATGATGATGATGATGATCATCTTGATCACGATCATGATGATACTGATGATGCGGATTAGCATGATTTTGCACATGATGCTAATGATGTGTATGATGTGTATGATGTGTATGATGTGTATGATGTGTATGATGATGATGATGATTCTGATTATGATTGTGATGATGTTGATGATGATGTTTAATATGATACTGTGTTTTGTCGTCCGACTCGTTTTCCTGTAACGGAGCCTCTTGATCATATATGATCCGTGGTGCTGTGGTGGCTCAAAGCTGTTCGGGGGTTCAGCCTCCTCCCGGCGTCCGCGGTGGATGCTGGGGGCCCTCCGCGTCGCCGGGCCGTGGCTGGGGCAGCTCGGCGCGGCCTGGGTGGCGCGGCCTCCGCCTTGCCCGGCGTGCCCGCCCTGCCCGGCCCTCGAGGCCAAGTGCGAGCCACGCTGCGGGGCGTGCCCTGCGTGCCCGGCCTGCCCAGGCTGCCCAGCGCTCACGTGTGCTGCGCCGGCGGCCTTGCCGGAGCTGAGCTGCCCCGCCTGTCCCTCGCCCGCCTGCGCGCGTGAGGCGCCGCAGGCCTGCCCTGCCTCAGCCGAGGGCTGGGGCTTCGAGGTCGGGTTCTTCCTCGGCCTGGTCGTGGGCGTGCTGCTGGCGCTGCTCGTGGGCGCCGGGCTCACGGCGCTGCGGCGGCTCGTGGAGCGGGCCGTGGGGGCCTTGACCGCTGGCCAAGACGACGGGCGCTGCAGCGCGGACGAGGCTCGGGCCGCTAGCCAGCCTCCGCGCTTCCGAGCCATTAGAGCGTGATGGCCGCACAAGCCAGGACGCTCGACATCGCCGAGAACCAAGTCTGCATCAACTTCGACGACGACGACAACTTCAGGTGGCACCACAGGGTGCTCCTCGTGCCCGGCCATGCTGCTGGAGAGTGGATCGGCGCGACGCCCGACGGGGAGGTCCTCCTCATCCGCCTGGCGAGCCACCTCGTGGTCGCGCTGACGAGGAACGCCCCCTTCCCTCAGCGCGTGCGGGGGAACGTGTACGCGTTCGGGCCGCTCGACGACGAGGCGCTGGGACACCTGAGGACGGAGGGGAGGAACCTGGCCCGCGTGCTCGGTGTGGCCGCGCCTGCGGGGCCACCGGGCGCAGTCATCGCGCGCTGGGTGATCTCCGACCCTGCCGTCGACGGCTTCGGCGAGGAGATCGAGCCAGGGCTGGCCTCGAACCCGGACCGCTTCGTGTCGAAGGATGCCGTGGGACTGGCGCTCATCGACGACGAGACGGGCTGGGTGACGGTCGAGAATGTGCAGGCCGACGACCAGGCCGAGTGGCGCGCCGAGAAGCAGCGGGGGCCAGGGCGCGACCCGCGGGTCCTGGCGATCCCCGCGCCTGGGCGCGGGAGCCGTGCTCCGCTCGGCGTGGTGCTCGCGGCGCTGCGCCCGGTCGACGACCCGAGCTGGCTTTTCCGCCGGCCCAGGGCGCTGAAGGAGTTCCTGGATGGCGTCGACGCCTCGGGGCTCTCGCTGACCGCCTACTGGGGCTACTGGGTGGAGCAGTCGGGCGTCGCACGCCTGAGTGGCTGCTCGCTCGAGCTGAAGGTCATCCTCGAGGTGCTCCACCACGCCCTGGTCTTCGACCGGATGGATGTGACGAACCTGGCGAGCTTCGAGCTGCTGGCGCGGAGGGCGCTGCAGATCCAGCGCGCGGTGAAGCGCTGCCCGCGTCACCCGACGTTCGAGGGGCTCGACCTCATGTTGAGCAGCGAGCTCGACGACGCAGGGGGCGTGGTGACCTCGAAGTTCGACTCGTTCATCGCCGAGGAGCAGAAGAACCGCGGGATCATCCTGAAGCAGGAGAGGCTCTGGCGCGAGGAGCAGGAGCAGGAGGCCAAGAAGTACGAGAGGGGGTCGAGCTCGGCTGGAGCCGAGGAACCAGGTCGCCGCCCGAAGAAGCCCGCCAATCCGAAAGAGAAGGCGCGGGTGAAGGGCAAGACCGCCGACGGCTGACGGCGCCATGCTGGCGCCTCCAGGGCTGGGCGATCCGCCCGGCCTGTCCTCGCCCATCGCCGAGGCCGCGGCTCCTTGGTCTCGCGATGGGCGGCGCCCCGAGGGGGTCTCCTCCGGGCGCCGCGCTCCTCTGTTTCCTTTTCCTGACGGTGGTCGCCTCTTTCGTGCTGCCCGACGGGGAGAACGTGCCGCTTTGCCTCGGTATCTGGCCCAGCGCGCGGCGCGCTCGGACGAGCGGGATCGGCGAACTGTCGAGGCCATCTCATCCATCAACGCGCTCAGTGCTGCTCAGGCCGGCCGGCCGCTGCGGGTGCAGCCGCCCAGCAAGTTCGAGCCGACTGCCGCCCAGGAGTCGGCCATCACGCGGATCCGACGTCGTGTCCGAGATTTTGGAGCTAAAGCCTCGGACCTGGATCCCGCTGGAGCCCTTCAGGAGCTCCTCCGCTGCAAAGATCTGTACAGTGGTGCGGGCGAGTGCTCGACGCGGCAGGACTGCGACCCTGGCAAGCTCAATGTCTTCAGGACCAACGACGTCCCAGTCGATCTGCGGGACGTCGCCCCGGCCCACGTGGCCGAGGTCCTGGGCAGTTTTGACTCCGAGGTGGTGCGGCCGTCCGCGGACATCGCCCCGGACGAGGAGATCGTCGAGCCCTACTGGGATCCGCTCCTCAACCCTCGCACGAAGGCCAACCGGCCGCGTCTGGTCGACTTCTTGGCCAGGATGGCGCGGCGGGGGCTGGTCGACGGCCGCCGCCGCAGGAAGGCCTGCGTCAGCACGTTCTTCGTGGCCAAGAAGAACGGGGACATCCGCCTGGTCGTGGACGCCCGCCAGGCTAACCAGTTGCATCGGCTGCCGCCTCGCACGACCCTGGCGTCCGGAGAGGCGCTCGGGTCTATCAACCTCCTCGACGCGGTCGACGCGTCGCCCGAGGACCTGGCCGACTTCGACGGGTGCTTCGACTCGCTGTGCGGTGGCTCGGTCGACTTGCAGGACGGCTTCTACCAGTTCAGCGACCCCTCCTGGGGCTGCTGGATGTGCTTCGACGTGGAGGTCACGGCCGGCGAGCTCGGGATCTCGACGATCTACGACGACGCTCTGGGCCGGCGCGTGCTGGTCGCGGAGGACGAGGTCATCTGGCCTTGCTTCGCTGCCCTACCGATGGGCTGGAGCTGGGCGCTCTGGATGTGCCACGAGGTGCTGGTCGACGCCATGGACGCCGTCGGCCTGCCGGGGGACACGTGGGTGCTCGACAAGGCCCGCGCGCCCTCGATGCACGGCGGCGGCGTGGCGAGGGCCCCCTACGTCGACAACGGGAACATGGTCTCGCTCTCCGCCGACGCCATCAACGCCCGCCTGGCCGCCCTCACGGCCGAGCCAGACCAGCGGGGGCTCCGCTGGCACGAGCTCGAGTGGGCGCAGCCGGGGCTCACCGTCCTGGGGCTGCAGCTTGACGGCCGGCGGGGGCGGCTGCGGCACACCGCGAAGCGCGCCTGGCGGCTTCACGGGGCACTTCATCGTGTCCTGCAGGTGCCTTGGCTGGCTCGCTGGCAGCTGCGCAGGATCGTCGGGCACCTGGTCCACTACTTCTCGGTGCTGCGGCCGGGCCTCAGCGTCCTGGGTGAGTGCTACGACTTCATCGGCTCTGGGCCTCTGGACCCCTTCGTCCGCCTCCCAGCGGGGGTGCTGGCCGAGCTGCGCGTGGCGGCTGGGCTCATCTTCCTGGGCGAGGTGGACCTGTGCCGGGTGCCTGCCGACGTGGCGTTCGTCACCGACAGCTCGCTCAAGGGCTACGCCGCGTGCCGGGCGAGGGTCCGACCCGACGAGGTTCTCGAGGCCACTCGGTGGAAGGAGCGGCAGCGCTTTATGGCTGCCGAGGTGCCCTGCGACCCGGGCGCCGAGGTCTTCCTGGGCCGCGCCGCCGGGCTGGCTGACGTCGGAGGTGACTTCGACATCAACTCCAGGCCTGGGCTGCGACACGCTGTCGCACGGCGCCGCCGTGTGGATCTGGACATCGGCGCCCCGCCCGCCGCGCTGCCGGACGAGCTGCTCGACCCGATGCGGTGGCAGGAGCTCCGCCGAGGTGCTTGGCGGCACCCTGGTCGCATCCATGCGCTCGAGGCAAGGGCCGCGGTCGCGCCGATGCTCCGGGCTGCCGCGGACGTGGCGTTTCACGGCAAGGAGGTGCTGGGGCTCTGCGACAACCTTTCGAGCGTGTGCGCCTTCGAGAGGGGCCGCGCCACCAACTGGGAGCTCTTGGCGCAGTGTCGGAAGGTGGCCGCGATCTTCTGCGCCTGCGAGCTGCGGCCGCGGTGGAGGCACGTCCCCGGGATCGTCGACGTGGCCGACGTGGGGAGCCGTGCCGCGGACCGAGGAGAGCTGCGGGCCGGCCGCTACCGCGGCCGCGGGCCGCTGCTGCCGCCGACGCCAGGCTCTCGGACTTCGCTGGTCCTGGCAGCTCCGACATCGGCAGCTGGCCCAATCTTGTCAACATTCGTGGTCAGTGAGGCGGTCTGCCCAGCGGCGGACCCTGAGCGCTCGCTGCCGAGCCGCGACTCGCGGCCTCGCCTGCACGTACCAGCGGGCAGCTATCCATTCAGTAGACGGAGAGATGTACATCCCCTTTCCCATCCTCGTCCACCATCCGTCCCGCTTCACCATCATCGAGAGAGCGCTGCTGCTGTTCGACATAACGACCATCCGTCGCTGCTGCAGCCTATCGGGGAGGGGCCGCCGCTGGAGGGGCCTCGCGGCGCTGGCCCGCCGAGCGCTGGGCTGCTCCACCGTTGGCCTTCAGCTCGGGGCCGCGCGAACCTGGACCACCTACCGTTACCGCGACGAGAGGATGCCAGTGGCCGCCCATCCCCGACCCTGCCGCCGTCTGACGCCGCTTGCCGCCGTTCGGATCGCAGTTCGAGGGGCCCGAGGAGGCGCGCCAGTCCGAGACAGGGGTTTCTGGAGATCTTCTCGGGCTGTGCCCGCCTCACTGGGGCCGTCCACGAGGCCGGGTTCAGGTGCTTCGCTCCGATCGACGTGCGGCGTGGGCCTCATTGTGACCTGGCTCGCCCAGGGCTCCGACGTCTGGTCGAGTCTTGGCTCAAGCGCGGACTGGTCTGGTGGGTCCACCTCGGGCTTCCCTGCGCCCGCTGGGTGCCCGTCGGGGGCGTGCGCGAGCCGGGGCCCGCGGATCGCCTCCTTGTGGACTTCACTCGGCGTGTGCTGCGGCTCTGTCGGCAGCTGGGCGTGCACGTCGCCTTCGAGAACCCGCGAGACAGCCGCGTGTGGCGGCATCCGCCCCTCGCGCGGGAGCTGCGGCGGCTGCGCTGGCCCAAGGTCGTCTTCGACAGCTGCAGGTTCGGTGCGCCCTTCAAGAAGCCGGGCGCGCTGGCTGGGTCGTTCGGCGACCTGGGGGACCTGGCGCTGCTCTGCACCTGCGTCGGGCGGCGCCGGATCGAGCTGCAGGGCAAGGTCCGGCATCCCACGCGGGGCTGGCTGTGGCGTACGACGCTGGCTGGCGCCTACCTCCCGGCCTGGTGCCGAGCGCTGGTGCAGGTCGCGGCACGTGATGCCGGGAGCGCTGCGCGGGGCCGGACCGACGGGACAGGCTGGGCGCGCTGGGATCACGCAGTGGCGAGCGCGACAGGCACGCCCCAGCCAGCCAGGTCCAGTGCCCCGCTCTGCCCGCGGCGCTTCCGGCTCCCCTGGCGTGAGTCGTGGCCGAGTGCCCTCGACCCGAGGCCGCGGGCCCGCTGACGCGGCCGCGCCGCCCCGCCCGCTCAAGGCCGCCCGCAGGGTCGCGGGGGCCCGGGCGTCGAGGCCGAGCGCGTGGCGCCCGCGGGCTGGCCCGTCGGACTCCGCCCCTGCGGGGCCGACTCCTGACCGGGCTGAGGGCCGTCGCCGGCCGCTGCGAGTGCCTCGGGCTGAGGCCGCGGCCAGGAAGAAGCGCCGCGCGGCCACGGCCGCCCGTGCCGACGCCGCTCTGGCTGGCCGCGACTGGGTGTCGGGCGAGTGCCTCCGCCTCGCTCGCCTACGTCCTGCCACTCGTGACGCCTGCTCCAGCGCCGTCGCCGAGCTCGAAGAGTGGGCGTCGCGGATGACACCGTGAACCTCTTCTGTGAGACGCTCTTCTTCGCTGGGGAGCCTGTACATTGCCAAGAACGCCCTCTACGGGCTCTGCAAGGCACGCGGATGGTCGGCTGGGCGTCCGAACTTCAAAGTCCAAGGACGCGCTGGACGGCTGGGCTGCGAAGCAGCCGCCTGTGGCGCGGCAGCCGCCGCCCTGGGGCGCCGTCCGCTTGGTCGTCCAACGCCTGGCGGGGGGCTCTCTGCTGCAAGCTTTGGTGGCCCTCGCCATCCTCGTGCAGTTCGACATGTACTTGAGGCCGAGCGAGGTGCTCGCACTCGAGGTCTCACACATCGTGGGCGACAGGCGCATCGTCGGCGGAGCTGGCCGACAGGACGTCGCTGCAGTCATCGCCCCCCTCGGTGGCGACGACTCGAAGCCCGCTAAGAATCGGGACTTCGACTGCGCCGTCGTCGCCGGCTCTTCGGCCGACGTGCGCCGCATGATCCCAGGAGTTTTGCTCGCCCTTCAGGCTCGTTCTCGTTCTTTGTCGCCTCCCTCTCCTCTCCTGTTCGCCCCCCTCACGCTCCAAACGTATGAGAAGATGCTGAGAGAAGCGGCTCTCGCCGTCGGGGTGCACGACCTGTTGAGTGTGCCCCACCAGCTGAGACACGGGGGCCCGTCTCATGACGCCCTCCACTCGTTTCGCGACCTCCGTGCAATTCAAGCGCGCGGCAGATGGCGCGCTGCGTCGAGTGTCCGTGTTTATGAGAAGCACGGCTCCCACCTTCGGCAGACGGCAAAGCTCTCGAGGCAGCAGCGTGCACAGGCATCCCTTCTCGCAGATCGAGCAGTCCTTTCCCTGTTGCGCCGTGTTGCCCTTGTAGCACGTTCAATTAGATAGAGTCGGCAATAATGAAGACCCTCCCGCCCCCCTATGGACATAAGTATGGGTATGGGTCGTGTGGCAAAGTCTTGGGAGGTTTTTTTCTTTTGCAGCCGAGCGAAGTCACTGGTGTTCGCTCGCCTCTTCTTTGAGAACACTCCGTGGAGTCCCCATGGCACTTGCTGTTGAAAAGTGTGCTCTCGGACTTGTTCTGGCTTCGCCATTAGCATGTCCCGATTAGCTAGTGCTGTCTCCCCCCACACGCAACCCGCCCCTTGGGGAGGAGGCGCGGAGAGTGGTCAGGAATGTTTTGTCGTCCGACTCGTTTTCCTGTAACGGAGCCTCTTGATCATATATGATCCGTGGTGCTGTGGTGGCTCAAAGCTGCCCGCCCTCCATCCCCCACCCTCTGTGTGGCAAAGTCTTGGGGGGTTTTATTCTTTTGCAGCCGAGCGAAGTCACTGGTGCTCGCTCGCCTCTTCTTTGAGAACACTCCGTGGAGTCCCCATGGCACTTGCTGTTGAAAAGTGTGCTCTCGGACTTGTTCTGGCTTCGCCATTGGCATGTCCCGATTAGCTAGTGCTGTCTCCCCCCACACGCAACCCGCCCCCTGGGGAAGAGGCGCGGAGAGTGGTCAGGAACAAATGACAATATCCTTCAAACACCCGAGGACAATCCGCGTTATTTGCCTTTTCTGGCCTTCCTGGAGACTTTTGGAGGCCTCTTGGACCGTCTTGGGCCAGCTTCGAGCCAACTTCGGCCATCTAGGTGGGTTCCTGGCACGTCTGCCGCCGTCGGGAGCCGTCTTGAGGGCCTCTCTGGGCCGACTTGGGGCCCTCATGGGGCGCTTCGGGGCCGTCTCGGAGGCCATCGTGGGCGTCTCGGAGGCCTCTTGGGCCGTCTTGGGGCCCTCTTGGAGCCGTCTTGGGGGCCTCTTGGGCCGTCAGGGGGTTATCTTGGAGGCCTCCTGGGCGATCTTGGGGCGACCTTGGGGGCCTCTTTGGGCCGTCGGAAAGCCGAAAAGGCGCAAATATCAAAATCCTTCAAAAACCAATGGAAAATTACAGATTTTCGCCTCTTCGGGCCTTCCTGGAGGACCTCCTGGAGCCATTGGGCCGTTTTGGGAGCCTCTTGGGAGCCTCTTGGGAGACTTCGGCTTCTTGGGGGCCTCTTGGGCCGTTTCGGGCCATCTTGAGGCCATCTTAGGCCGTCTTGGATGCATCTTGGGCCGTCTTGGAGGCATCTTGGGGCCATGTTAGCCGTCTTGGAGGCCATCTTGGCCGTCTTCGACGCCATCGTGGGCCATCCTGGAGCCGTCTGGAACGGAAGAACCCTTTGCAACCACTTCTGGAAGATCTTTCGGCATCCTTCTTGGAGGCCGGTGGGGCGCGCGGGAGCCCCAGGGGGAGTCTTTTGGAACAAGAACCAAAACCAAAACGGACAGGATCCAGCACGCCAGGCACCCCTGCGATGAATCGACAGGGGGCGGCGGATCGAAGACGCCTACGGCGCATCACCGCCGCCCCCTGCCTTTTTGGAAGCGCCTATGTGGCCGAACGTTGAGGCCAGATCTGCCGAGCTATCGGACCATGTTTTCCCCGAATCGGTTTGGAAAACCTTCTTGGAACACGTGGGCATCTTGAAGGTCCTCTTGGCCGTGTGGAGGCCATTCTGACTCTTTCGGGCCTTCTTGGAGGACGTCTTGGAGGGCTCTTGGGCAGTCTTGGGGGCCTCTTGGGGCCGTCTTGGGGGCCTCTCGGGCCGCCTTGGGGGCCTCTTGGGGCCGTCTTGGGCCTCCTGGGCGGTCTTTGGGGGCTCTTGGGCCGCCTCGGTCCGTCGGAAGGCCGAAACAATGCAAATGCCACAATCCTTCAAACACTCTGGGGAAGTCAAGTATTTTGGCCTTTTCGGGCCTTCCTGGAGGCACTCTTGGAGGCCGCTTGGTTGTGCGTGGCACGTGATTGCTTTGAGGTTCTTTATATGTTGCAGCCCTCCAGCAGCCCCCCATATCGCTGCTGGGGCTCAAGCTTTTCAGCGGGTATGCGAGCCTACCCGACCAGCGCGGTAGGCGCCGTGGCCACGTTCCTGGCCGGGTTCTTGGCGCACGACGTGCTGGGGCCCGCGCTGGTGCACGAGGCGAGCGGCCTGCCACCGCGCAGCGGGCCAGGCCGCGAGCTGGAGGCCAGCTCGACGAGCAGCACCTCCACCAGCACCAGCACCGTGCTGGCTTGCTCGTGCCCGGCGCCGCCGGCGCCGCCGGCGCCGAAGGAGCCCGAGCCGTCGCCGCTTCGAGTGGCAGGCGCGGGGCTCGACGCGACCGTGGAGGTGCCGCTTGCCGTGGTGCTGGGTGTCGGGGCGCTGGTGACGCTGGCCGCCGCTGCTGGCTGCTGGAGCCGAGTGGAGGACCAAGCCGTGGCACGCAAGGTGCTCGAGCCGATAGGTGAATCACGGACCCACTTGCCCTAGTCCCAGTGACGATGGCTGACGACAACACTTGCCCTGGGCTCAGGGTGCTGGTGACGTGCAGTGACGACCCGGGCTGGACGCACGAGCGAGTGCTATTGTGGCCGCGCAATGAGGCTCGCACGAGCTGGCAGATCTACACGCCTGGCAATGACTTATACGCTGAGGACTTCGGCGACTACGCCTCGTTCATCCCCACGACGGGGCGGAGGCGTTACCCACCGGGCGTCAGCAACGTGGTGGCGTTCAACAGGAGTCTGCAGGCAGCCGAGTTGGTCTCGCTCATCAGGCGCGGTCGAGGCGAGGCCGTCCTCGAGCACGGGCCGCTAGCGAACGGCTGGTGGGCCGGCGCTGGCCGGGACTGGCTCGGTGGCAGGCTGGACATCCCCGCGCCGGCGGCTGTGGAGGTGCCTCGCGTGCGGCGCCGCCTGCGCAGGAAGGGCGCGGAGGTCCAGACCGACCTCCCTGTGCTCGGTGACGGGGGCCCTCCTTCCCCGCCGCCGCCTTCGGAGCGGCCGCCAGGGTCGTGGGTTCGTTGCTCCTTCGAGGACAGCGACTTCGGGCAGATGGTACCCCTCTCAGCAGCTGCCTTCCTGCGAGGCCGCTATGGGCTCGACAAGGATGAGATGGGCGAGTGGCGTCTCATAGAGTACGTGCTGGACGATCAGGCCGACAGCTGGCGAGATGACAAGTTGGTGGCGGCGGATCGGCAGCGACCACCACGAGGCGCCCTTGACGATCGGCTCTTCGGCGGCGGCGGGGGCGGTGCCGCCGCGCCCCCTGGGGAGCCCACGGTTGCGGCTGTCGCGGCGGGCACTGGCGAGGAGCAGGCCGAGAATCTGCGCGCGCGCTGGATCGACGTCGACGAGACAGGTTCGAGGTTCAAGGGGTGGCGCAGGGTAGTGCAGGAGAGCACGCAGGAGGTGTTCTCGGACTCGAGCCTGCGCGGGCCGCCTGCCTGCCTGGAGGTGTGCCGTAAGATGTATCGGCACGGCGGCGCGCCCGAGATCTGTTTCCAGGAGTGGTGCAAGGAGACAGGGATCTCTCGACGGGATCGTGCATACCACGAGGTGCAGACACTCATCGAGTGCTTGTACCTCGCGGGCACCTACGACGAACAGGTGAACATGGGAGCGCTGGCGTCGCTGGAGGTGATCGCCCGCCGGCTGCTGCAGTGCACGGAGGCATGCGCGCACGGTGCGGACCACGCGAACTTGGCGGCGGCGAAGCACCTGGCGGGGACGACGAACCCGCTGGACCTGGTGCCCGAGGCGCTGCGGAGCTACGCCGGCCGGCTGAGCAAGGAGGAGCACGAGCTGGAGGCGCTGCGGGCGCGGGCAAAGACGCCTGCGGCCTTTTCGGCTGAGGGCGGTCGCGGCGCTGCGGCTGCCGCGGTGGGCGCTGGCGGCTTGCCGATCGGAGGCGGCGCTGGAGGTGGTGGAGCTGGAGATGGTGCTGATGCAGGCCGTGGCCGTGGCCGCGGCCGAGGCCGAGGCGGGCGGGGTCGAGGCCCCCGCCCGCCGGACTCGTGACGTCCTTGGCGGAGGGGGGCGGGCGCCCGACCGCTCCCTGTAGATCGAAAGGCACCAGAGGGCTACGCGGCGCTTCCTTCTTGCCGCTGACGTTGTGATGTCAAATGAGCTACAGGAAGATATTACAAAAGTAGTGAAAAAGTACCGGCAACTTAGTGCAAACATGTTTTCCGAAGTAGTGAAAACATAGTCCCCGAAATCTGGCCACTAACGTAAACAAAAACAACCACGTGTATACACTAGTGTGCTTATTTTTGACACTAGTACAGCGGTAAACGCACCCGAACCAACTTTACCGCGTGGCAGCTACCGTGAAGCAGACGCGGATAAACAACTATCCCAGTACAGAGCTTAGTGTGGGCCCCCCATCTAACCCCCCCTTCCTCCCTCTCATCTTCTTCCACTCCCCGTCATCATTGTTATTACTCTTCCCCCCCCCTTCATTACCATCCTCATCGTCATTGCCATGTACCTCTCCTCCCCAATCGCCACTGGCCGCCCGACCTTTGAACGTGCGATCGTTTTTCCAGCATGCGTGTCGTCATCTGCCTCCGCCCCCCCCCAGTGTCTTTGTATTCACCCCTCGCTGGCGTGGGCGAGGGGTGAATACAAAGACAGTGGGCGTTGGAGGCGCGCGAGGGCGATGCGAGGGACGGCGAGGCGAGGAGCCTGTGCCCCCTGCTCGTATGGGTTCAAATGTGGATCCCTGCGAGGGACGGTGAGGCGAGGAGGCGAGGTGTTCAAATATGGATCCCTGCTCGTATGGGGGCTCCGTCGATGGCTCTAGCGACCATGTTCGTATAGGGGTACTCCCCATACCTGCACACCCCTTGCACGTTTCGTGGCCCCGACGGGAGCTCCACTGAGGGCCCGAATGGCCACGTTCGCATGAGGGGTCCACGTCAATTTCGGCACGCCCCTCCCACGCGTCGCTGCCACGTAGTGGCTGGCACACCCAATTGCCTTAAACAAGATAGGTCGGAACTAGTGTAAGTGCAGGCTCTGTTTGAGGAATGTGCATAAGTGCGTGAACTGCTAGTTGCTATCCAACTGCCTGCGGCGAATCCAGCCACCGTGCCAGAGCAGCAGCGCGGCGTGAAAGAGGCTAAGTTAAAGACGCATGTAGTTGCTTCTCTGGGGCACCTTGAGGGCCTATCGGGAGCCTTTGGGGTCCGTTCGGGGAACTTCTGGTGGCGGTCTCTAGGGGAATCTCTCGGGGGCATAGTTTAGGAATAGATCCCCACATGGGCTCACACTGGACCCCGAAAGCCCCATTAACATCCATGGGGAACCTCTCGGAGGCATAGTTTAGGAATAGATCCCCACATGGGCTCACACTGGACCTCGAAAGCCCCGTTAACATCCATCTTCAGCTCATCCGTAATGGTTTCCAGCAGTGCCCAATCATGGCTGCGCAGCACCCGTTCGCTGCGCTGGCAGACGCTGCTGCTGTCGAGGCAGTTTCGCCGTTCGCTGCGCTTGCAGACGCTGCTGTCGAGGCAGTTTCGCCGTTCGCTGTGCTTGCAGACGCTGCTGTCGAGGAGGCAGTTTCGCCGTTCGCTGCATTGGCAGACGCGGCTGTCGAGGCACTTTCGCCGTTCGCTGCATTGGCAGACGCTGTTGTCGAGGAGGTAGTTTCGCCGTTCGCTGCATTGGCAGACGCTGCTGTCGAGGACACAGTTTCGGCGTTCGCTGCATTGGCAGACGGTGCTGTCGAGGAGGCAAGTTTCGCCGTTCGCTGTGATGACAGTCTCTTGCATGGACTGCCCTCGTCGCACCGCAGGGGTCGCAAACGGAATGCTGACCTAGTAATCGCCTCTGCCGCTCCGCTCGGTTTGGCTGCTGCTGCAAATCAATGCCAGTTGGACGCTGCCGATGCCATGCATGCACATGCTGACCACCAGCTGCGAGTGCGCCGTCAGGTTTTGTTGGGGCCAGTGCCGTCGTGTCTCCGACCGAGGGCCCAGTCCAGCACCGATTGCACCCAGAGCATGCCGCAGGATGTAGTGCGATCGCTTCTGACTGGGTCAGGCGCCAATCTTGTCCAACTGGGCCATCTTGAAAACACTCTGTCTGCGGCTCTGACCACCGTTGCAGGGCAAAGTTGCGAACTAGACAGTGCAACTTTGACCTTCTCGGAGTTCATGTGCGAGCGTCCCCGTCTCAGCATCGTTGCCTCTACCGCCAGTATGAGCGAGCAACTCCATATGACCCGCGCCGCTTTCTTGGCCAGAGAGATCAGAGTTGCTAGCGCTACGTTGCTATGCTCTTGGAGCGAGAGGAGATCGTTCGAGATGTCGATTGCTCGCGCTGTGGAGCGAGAGCAGATCGATGCTGTCTTCTTCTGCGAGGCTGGCCGCATGGACGAAACCCCGATGAGCACGAGAAGCCATGCTGCAACTACCCCGATTGGGAACCTCCGTGCAATGGAGAGCCAGTCGTCCCAGCAGATCGTTCAGAAGCCTGTCATCGACAATGCTGATCTGAGGGCATATGTGTCCCAAGCGCCAGATGGGGGTGGTACTTCGAAGATTCTCCATGTGGAATGCAATTTTGGTTATGTGGTTGCCTGGCGGAGATCATCGGGTCAACGAATTGTGTGTGCTCTGTTGTTCAGGCAACCTTGTCGGCTTTTCGTCGTGGACCGCACGACTGCTGTGAACTTGCGTATGGCACTGCGCAGGGCTGATTCGGCGAGCCTGGCTTTGACAGTTTTCAAGAGGAAGTCGAGGATTGTGTGCAACGACAAAGCTGGGGGCAATCGGCTGTCTGAGCGGGCCCATGCGCACGACCGTCGCTATGCTGGCTTCGGTGAGACTGCCCTCTTCGACTGCGAGGTGCACGTGGCAGCCACCATGCATGCGCATGTGTTCCGCCGTATTGACGATGAAGTTACCGGCCTGGTGCGCGTGGCGCTGAGCTTGGCTGGCCACTCGAACATGGGGAAATTCAGGAAGATTGCGGAAGCCACTGTGCTCAGGCGCGTCCGCATCAAGCTTGGCGTCTTGAGTCCAGAGGCGCTGTCCTGGCGGACTCGTGCGATGTATTTGTTTTGCGGTCAAGGTCTCAAAGCTGCGCAAAGGTTGATCTGTCTTGGCATCTACCCAAACGGCGACTGGAGGAACCGCGTGGACGTCGAGCTGTATGTTACCCAGGCCGATCTGATAAAGTATGGCGAGGGCATGCTGAAAAACATGTGTGCGCATGGGGTGTCTTATAGTTTGGTTGGTGCTGCGCCTAAGGACTGCTGGGCCGAATCCGCCGACCCTGATGGGATGTCGTTCGCGCGGGGCGTTGTTTCCACAGCAACACTTCGCCAGACCCCGCGAGGGGGTCACGACGGGTAGAAGGGCACTGGGGTGGGGAGATAGGGGTAGGACGACGACGACCCCCAACGAGACGGATGACGACGACAAATACTGCAACGACAACGATGGAGGGGGGGGCGGACGGTGGCGGGCAGGACGAGGGGGGACAGGAAAAGGAGGGCAGAGCGACAACGACGACGACAACGACGGTAGGGGGAATGACGACGAGGAGGAGGAGGAGGAGGCTGAGCAGGGAGGACGACGACAAGGACGCGGACATTGCAGAGGATTGGGAGGACGAGAGGGAGGAAACTAGCGACAAGGACGATGACGACGAGGAGGGCAACAAAGATGAGGAGTGGAGGTTCAACGGGTTCTGGGCAATATATTTGGGAAGTGTTGTCTGGTGTGCGTAGGGGCCGTTGGGAGCGGGGGCGTGCAATGCGCCCCCAGATGGTAACATCCAATATGGATAGTGAGATCCGTCAGCGACGTGCATGCGCATTCCCCAATTAGGCACGAGTCCACGCCCAGCGTATCAAACTTGTTCCTGATTGGAGTCGTGCTGGTGTCCTCGGGGAGGGGCTCTCAAGTCTTGGCCCCCGAGTTGCAACGCCCCGTCGCTAACGAATAGAGTTTAGATTTTGCGTTCAAGCAGGTTTACGAGCGCAAACGCTGGACTGGCATGGAAGCGTCTATCGAGTCGTTGGGCCGTCTGTCTGCATGCCATGGTCTGCTCGAGGAGTGTTATGCTGCATTCTGCAAGTCTTTCCACGCCACTGGCGAAGCTGCAAATGGGTTTCCTGAAGCTTCGGCTGATGCTGATGGCGAAGGTGGGCAGGGCGGCGCTGCTGCTGATGGCGTCGGCGCTGAGCCAGGGGGTCCTGCCCCCGACTCATGGCAGAAGGAGAATGCACTGCACAGGAGGCTGGGCATGAAATTCATCAGTGGAGATCCGTTCGCACGTTTGGTTTTGATGCGTTTGTGCGTTGAGCCGCTTAGGCTCCTGTTGGCAGACAAGTTCGCGCTCGCTGCAGACGAGTTCGAGGCGGCGCAGAGGGCAAAAGAATTGGATCAACCACCAGGGCCTGCTGGGGCAGGTCTAACATGTCGGTCTTATCGAATTCTCGAGGCTGCTACCAACGTTCACGAGGAGCGTGCGCTTGCTAAACTGAGATTGCTTTTCAGACAACCCGATATGTGGTCGCTGATGCCAGTTTCCTCCCACCTTGAGTCCCGCTGTGCTTTGGCGTTTCGGATCCTGTCAGCAGCGGGCGCGCTACTGGAAGAGTTGTTGATGAGCGTCCACAGGAACTACCCATATCGCTTATTCGTGGCTTTACTGGACGGCGCTGCGCTGGATGATGCGCTTTCCGACGCCCCTTGCATCCGTGATTTCTTTTCAAGAGATTGGTTGGAGCGGCCTGATTTGCGGACGCGCGAGGGCAAGGTGTCCCTGGCGCTGATGGCGATTCTTGCTCGGACAGAGATTTCGGGGATAGAGTGCTTGCATGGCTCCCTGCGACGGCTATTATTCTCCATGGGGTTACAAACCCACCTGCCGTCCTTCGAGCAGGCTTCTGCGAGATGGATGTCATCGAGGTGGGGGAAGGAGGAGCGAGATCCGAGCAACTTTCGCAACCGAGCTGCTGCCGACGACGCCACCTCTGGACTCCCGTCCGAGACCGAGGGCCAGGCGAACCTGCAGAGTGGCCCTGCGCCGCGGGGGGGGAGGGGGCGCGTGGAGAGCGTTTATCCACGCTGAGACACGCGGGACTACTGGGCGACCTGATTTGCGTGCACTCGCCGAGCAATACAGACAGTTGAATGCAGAACGAATTGCCGAGTTGAGTGCGTTGGGGAGGAAGGCTACCACGATGCACAGCCTCAATCCAGACATGATGTCATTTGGTCCTGCCCAGAGTGATGCTGATGCTTTTCTTCAGGCTCGCGCCGACGCTGCTCAGGTTCAACAGCCCAGAGGCC
Source organism: Prorocentrum cordatum (assembly GCA_963575745.1). NCBI lineage: Eukaryota > Dinophyceae > Prorocentrales > Prorocentraceae > Prorocentrum > Prorocentrum cordatum. The sequence goes on along the minus strand of CAUYUJ010002240.1, from coordinate 10,885 downwards.
TACTGCCGTTCAGACCTTCGATCTGGCCATGTCCGTTGTGAAAGAGAGTGAAGGTTTCAGATCAACACATGGTCTTTCTTCGGCGTGCCGCAGAGTTCGGGCAGTGACTAAACAGTCGAAGCTTTTGGCGGCTGAGCGCACTCATAAGTTGCAGACGTATTCGGATGTCGATGCTCGAGCCGCCGCCAAGGAACTGTCTGGTATGCTGGGGTTACCGGACAGCCAACGCATTGATCTCTTCCCAGTGCCCAACCGCGCCTTTCCTTTATTCGAAGTGCAGAGCCACGCTAACAAACGTGCATCAAAATTGGTGGCAACTACCTTCCCGAAGAACGACTCATCACCATCGTCGTCCGCTTGCCGTCAGCTTGGCATGGGCCTGGAGGCATTCTGGCACGCTCAACATTCAGACCTGAGGCAAGCAGATGCAGACCCAATACCACCGCGCGTGAAGGTCATGCGAGAGTCGCTATGTTCGCAAGCTGGGTTTTGCGTGTGCACTGGGACGGGGAAGAAAGTCAAAGCTCTTCGAACCAAACTGCTACAACAATTGTCAAGCTGGTTCCCTCGAGCGGACTCCGCTTCCAGGAAGCACCTGCAGGACGGCATGTACGCGCTACGCATTGTCGGGTGCCCTGTCGGTGAGGTTGACGGCGGCGACGGGGCAGGAGGACATTTTCTCGGCCCAGGCGAGAACCACTTCTGGGTTCACATTGCTGCTATGTACCTTTCCCCATGGCGACCGTCCCTGCATACGATGACGCCCTGTGGTGTCGAGGAGGGCGGTGTTATTGTATTGCATAGCGATTTGCAGTGGCTGACCTTGTGGGACTTCTGTGAGGCGTTTGGTCGGGACGACTTCGTTTTCGGGATGGACGTTTGGGAGATCTTGCATCGCAGGAAAGCTGCTGCCCAATTCGACCCGCGCAGAGTCAGCGTTCGCAGGCTCGCGTCTGGACGAGGCGAGTTCAAGGTGTTTTATTATGAGAAAAAGACGAAGGCTCGACCGAGCCGCAGGGCCCTTGCATTGCAAGAGCAGGCAGATGAGCTAGACACAGTCGGCTTGGCACTCGAGGAGGCTCATGAGGACGGCGGCGATGCAGGGGTTCCCGACGATACTGGTGGAGTTGCCGATGTGATCGATCACGCTGCTGGCGACGTGGGCGGTGAGGAGCCTGACCAGCCTGATGAGCCTGAGGAGCCTGACCCCCCTCCCGACCACGGCGACGATGGTCCTGGGCCTCCAGGTGGCGGGGGGCCTCATCCAGAGGATCCACCGCCAGCCCCACCTGCGCCAGATCCACCTGAGCCTCGACCGCCACGTGCCATCGGTGGCGAGCGTGCGGCAGGCGGCCACGTCGTGGCTGAAGCATCGTGCATTATCCCTGGCAGGGGCAGGATTGCTTTTCATGTGTCGAAGAACGCATTCGAGACGACGTGCCAATGTGGCCACGCTGGCAAGTGCACTAAGACTCGGACAAGAAACAGGAACCCACGACACCCACCTGCTGGGCGACCGCTGGGGTATTTGGTAGCCTGGCTATTGCGAGATGTCGGCGACAAGCCCGCTCACCAATGTATCGATATTCGGTGGGGTCAGGGGGCTTGCCCAAGTTACGACGAGCGCCTTGCTGCGCGGATCTGGGCTCGCAACACCTTCCCGAGTTTCCAGGCGTTGGAGGAGCTCGAGGGCGACAGGAGGGACGGCGAGGGCGAGGAGCCTGTGCTGTGCTGTTGAGATAGGCAGTGTAATGCCCGATGAAAAAAACACAAACATTATCCTGTAAGCTCACCCTTTAAGCGTTTCAAGTGAGGATCCGTGTTCGTAGAGGGCTCCGTCGATGGCCTTCACCAGGTTCGCATAAAGGGGCCTGCCAATGCCTGCCCACTCCTCACACGCCTCCTGGCCCCGAAGGGAGCTCCACCGAGGGCCCGAGTGGCCACGTTCGCATGAGAGGTCCACGCCTATTTCGACACGCCCCTCACACTTCCGCTGCCGGGGAGGTAGCCAGGTTGCCCACCCAATCGCTTTAAGCAGCCTAATCAAGCACTCATGAGTGCAGGCACTGTGTGAGGCCTGCATGCAAATGATGACACATTCGTTGCTACCCAGCTGTCCGCGGCGATTTCCACCGCCGCGCCAGGGCAGCAGAACGCATGCATATGTTAATGACGCGTGCATGTGTGTCGCTCTGGCATCTTGAAGGCTGATCGGGGGCCTGTAAGGTACTGTCGGGGGGGGGCATATGGTGGTGGTCTCTAGGGGGGGCTCTGGGAAACGGTGTGGGGGTCTCCTGGGCCTCTTGGGGGCGCGCATGGATCGCCGCGCGCGGCTCGCGAGGGCCCCGAACGTGCCTCCAGAGGGACCGAATACTGCCCCAAGATAGCGCCAAACCAATTCGAAGACGGCGGAAGCTCGCGCCGTTTGTCAGCGCGAGCTGTTTCGACAACGCGAGCTCCCTCACCATGTCGCAATGTGGCACCGCGGGGGCTCCGAGAGGGTCCGAGAGGCCAATGTGAAGTGCCCAATATTGTCCCACGAACGCTCCAAGAAGGCACCGCGAAGGCCTCATGGCCAAGAATCGCATGCCAAGATAGGTTCCGAATGCCCGCGAATGCCAACCCACGAGGGCGTCAAGGCAACCGCGCCTTTCCTCAGACAAACATGTCCAATCAACTTCCTGGGGTATCATGGGCAAACCTGCACAGGAATAGGTGTGACCAGGAAGCCATATGAACAAACACAGAACACGAACGAGCCCCTCAACACCATTCACACACCCTTCAAGCCAAACATCAATCACGCTACAGTGTGCACGCAACATGCCTTCCAGCCAGCGTCACATACACGACGTGCACGCGCTATTGGTGCCCGTCGGGTCCTCTTGACAGCCCTCTCGGGGTCCTCCCAAGCTTTCTTGCAGACCCTCATGGGGCAACATTGGGGCCCAACTTGGGGCCTCACGAGGGCCAACATCTGGCTCCGAGAGGGCCCATGAGACCGCCCCAGAAGACTCCAAAGGGACGCCCGCACCAGGGGAAACGGCAATCAAGGTGCTGTGCGCAACGTTCCCCATCTTGGATGCCTCTTGGGATGCTGATATTGCCCTCACACGCCTTCTCAGAACAGGCCTTGTTCGTTACACGGTGCCCGTTCCTATGTCTGTCAATTGTTCAGAGATCGTTGCAGGCGCGTATGTCGTATTATCCTCATTGCAATTCTGGTCGGTGTAGGGTTTGGCTCAGTACGTTTGCAGGGCACCACTGTGCGATTGCGGCAACACCGCATAGTGCCACTTGCCAATGGAAAAGGTTGATGTGGAGAGGTATCCAAAAATAGTGATTTCATTAGATGAGCTGCCTCTAGGCTACCTCAGGAAAGAGATTCTTAACATTCCTTTCCAAGTGGAGATCCGCTCCAAACGTGAGGTTCAATCGAATGCAGAACAACGAGAGCTGTATCATCTGCTACAGGGCAAACCAAACATCGACCCAGAGCGGGATGCGAAACGGGCGAAGTGTTCCAGCATAGTTCCTCAGCAGCTTCCTGACCCGATCGCAGTCATCGATAGCCCTCCTCCTGATCAACCCGACGGCCAAGACGGTTCAAAAGTTTCCCCTAGCAGTGCGGATAAGTCAGCTCTTGATGATGCAGGACTTGCTGCCCCACCGAATGCCAAAGCGACGCCGACATTGCCAGGTCACAGCATGTTGCCATCGGAAGTTGTGCTACGATCCTCATCTGCCGCCTCGTCGACAGCAGGGGGGCCTCCTCAGCACGCTCCAACACCAGCAGCAGCATCAGCGAGTCAGGCCATCAGCAACGTGGACAACCACACCCTGGACTACAACTACATGTCGCCTGTGATGAATCGGCTGCCCCTGCCGTCCTTCAAGCGAGTTGTCGCTAACCTGTCCAAGGATGATGACAAGGCGGCCCAGCGTGATCTGTTTGAGGACAGTTGTGGTCGTGGAGTGACGCGTCAGGACACGCTGGTTGAGGAGGGGACACAGCCACCATTTGACCAGATGGCTTTGGAGTCGCAGATGGAGGATTCGATGCATTTGTGATTTTGCTGTATGGTAGGTTCAATGTTGTTCTATGCTTGTGCGCTGCAACGGTGCCACCCGCATGGGCGACGTGCTGAGACTTTCGTGCGCAGGCCAATGAGGAGCCACTGGCGCGAAGTAAAACACACAATCCAAACTGCCACTCCGACCGCCGACCCCGCTGGTCCGTGTGAGGGGCGTGCTGGCATGGGCGTCCGCCACCACCGCTCCCCCCGCCAATGGGTCCCTGGGTTTTCAGGGCCATCGGGCCTAGGATTGCCTAGGGCCTAGGAGCTCCAAAGTATCATGATGTGTCTGGGGTCAATGCTCTCGGGTGTTGTGGGGTCTCCTGAGGGCCCCCTGCCCCCATCCCCTCCAGGGCGCGTGGCGCGATGCGACGCCAATGGGCTTTCTAAGACATCGGCGGGGAGGGGGGTGGGAGGGCGAAATCATCAACGCTTGGACTACACTTTACGTTCTACGCAAACTATATGCGGTTCAGATGCGCGGTGCGCGCGTGGCTGGAAATGGGGAAGACGTTAATGACTAAGGCGGGGGTGGGGGTGACCTTACGCGCTTCTGAAGCCCGTATGGGGCTGGCTGGCTCACCAGCGCATCCACCGTCAATACATGAGGCGTTCGCTCGAGACGTCATCGCACTTGGCAGCAATCACTGGCGCGCGCGGTGGGTTGCCCGTTGGGTGTAAGCTTAGCCGCGCGTTCTCCTGCAACTCCTCCTTGGTTCTCCTCCTCCTCCTCCTCATCCTCCTGCTCCGCCTCCTCCTCCTACTCCTCCTCCACCTCGTCCTCCCTCCCCCCGCGCAGACTCCCGAAACGAGGGCTCCTTCGCGCGGGTCGCCCACGTGCTTTGCAGACACGGTCGGGTCAGACCCACCCCAACGAACCCTCAACGCGTGATAATACAGTAAGCTAGTTGTTGGGTTCGTCTTACCTGGGCGCAGAACCAAACGGTCCACAGCAGACCGATTGGCTCATTAAAGGTTGCATGGCACAAGCCTCTTGGTTTTGCGTCGGCATCAATACTCAATCGACGCCGCCCTCGTCCACCCCGCGCTCCGCCAATGCAATTATAGCGGGTTATTCCTGATATTCCTTAAGTGTTGCCTATTCCTGGCCGCCCCCCTCCCCCCCGCAGTCCAAACAATGATCACAGCGCCCATCCAGCGGACGATGTGACGCGCGCAGATCGTCGCACTCTAACGCTGGCACACATTAGGTATGTGCTGCGCATTCCCGTAATGTCCACCCTGTGTTGCCCCACCCCTTGTTCCTGCTCTTTAATTAACGTTACGCTAGCCGCCGCTTCGCATAACTATATGTGTTGGTCGAGCCTAAAATAACTATCTATGCTGGTCGCAACAAGCTGCACAAACAACAATCAACCCCACGTGGGCGTGTTGTATGACTATCACGAAACATGCATACTGCTGCTTGCCTGCTTGTCGGATGCCACTATGGCTGCGCAATGTCACTATCCTTGCACATGTATACTGCAAGCAAGCGGTTCAGTGCCGCCATCGCTGTGTAGCGGCGGAGTGCCCACATGGCTGCACTGCGCCACTGTGCTTATGCTGCATGCTGTTACTGGCTGCGCAATGCCACTATCATTACATCTTACATACTACTAAACCTCCCTACCTCCCTATCCACCTCGCCCCCCCCCCCCTTGCGCCGCGAGGTGCGGGCGGCGATGGGCGGATCAGCCGTTGCTGCATCCAGGGCGAGGCCCTGGCCCGACTGCGCCAGCGCCAGAGAAGCTCTGGCGCGATCTCGGGCGGCGCAACCGTCGCCGCCCGTCGCGGGCGCCCGAAGCAGCCCGTCACTAACCCGTCGCTAACCCAACGGGCGCCCAGAGCCGACCGTCACTACCCGTCACTACTTTCACCAACCCACGACGTGCCCGTCACTAGTCGCCACTACTTTTCGACGGCCCAGGCGGCGCCCGTCACTAGTCGTCACTACTTTTCGACGGCCGAGCACATCGCCGTTACTAGTCGTTACTATGTTTCACTACACGTTACTATGTTGTCACTAACCGTTACTAGTCGTTACTATGTTTCCACTACCCGTTATTATGTTTTCACTAGTCGTTAGTATGTTTTCACTAACCGCGTGTAGCCGTCACTATTTGTTCACTACCGACATTAAGTTTTCACTATTTTTCATTACTTTTTTTCAGTATTTTCGTCACTACGTTTTCACTAACCGTTACTATGTTTTTCACTAACCGTTACTATGTTTTCACTAACCGTTACTATGTTTTCACTAACCGTTACCATGTTTTCACTACCAGTTACTACCCGTTACTATGTTTTCACTACCCGTTACTATTTTTTATTACGGGGCCAAAACCCGTCACTAACCGTCAGTACTTTTCCAGGCGCGGCGACGGGCCGTCACTATGTTCAGCCCGCGGCGTCGTCGTCACTAGTGCGCGGTGACTAGTTTGGCGGCGCGACTAGTCTCCGGGTTTTGGTGACTAGTACCTGGCAGCTGGCCTGGCGAAACGGTTAGTGCCTGGGGGGGGGGGGTTGGTGCGCGCGCGCGAACTCCCCCCCCCCCTTTGGCGGCCGTGCGCCAGTGCCAATGTCCTGGGCGCTGCACTTGCGCGGCGCAGAGGGCGCCCCTGCGTCGGAATTTTGCAGAGACCCCCCTCCCCCCCGCTCCCCCCCCGACCCCCCCTTCGCCTGGGGTGTATAAAAAACGGGCGCATCCGCTATTGACGCACGCGCGCGCCCAATGTTCGGCCACGAACGTGCGTTCAGTAGCAACCGTCTGCTACACCCGCGCGCCCGATGGGTTGCCGAGGGGCTGCGTGCACCCGCTGGGTCACGTGGGAAGTACGTGCGCCCGAAGGGGTTCATGGGGGCCCCCGACGGGTCCCATGGACTCTGGTGGGTCCAAGAGGTGATTGAAAAAAGTTCGGGTTCCTCGGGGGTTACAGAGATTTCCACGGGATGCCTGGCGTCCCCTGAGGATTCCTGGAGTCCTTGGTGTTCCTTCGGGTTCGCGAAGGTGGCTGGGGGTCCCTCGGGATTCGTGAAGGTTGGTTGGGTTTCGTGAGTATTGACGGGGGTGGGCGGTGATTCCGGAGGGTTGCCAATGACTCCTCGGGCCCAGGGTTCCACGCGGTGTCCAGGAGGTCCAGGGTTCCAACAAGAATCCGAGACGGGCACTTCGTGCGTTTCCATTGGGGTGTCATGTGGTGCCATTTTGGCGTATGTTGCCCCTTCGGGTTACCGCGGCATCCCTCGTGTTCCTGGTGATGCGTGACAATTCCGAGGGATTCTTCAGGGTTCCCGAGGTCCCAAAAAGGGTTCCATACGATTCCGAACATGATTCCAAGGGGTCCCAGAGGCTGTCCTGAGCACCCCTCGGCGTTCGCTTTTATTCCTTTGGCATCCTGAGGAACATTGGGCGCTCGTGCGGGACCCCGAAGATTCCCAATAGTTCCAGAAACGCGTCTCAGAATTCCAAAGGGGAGCGGGTGCCATATGGACTCCGTCTCCTCTGCCCCTAGTGGCGCTTGGAAAGGCGCGGGGCTGCGCGTGGGAGAGCGCGCTGACGCGCGCTGGAGATTGCACTTGTTGCGCCCACTTCGGTTGGATGTTGCTGCCTCGCCCGTGGCCGTTTGGGCAATGGGCGGAGCGTCGGCGATGTCGCACCACCCGCATTTGATTGGGCTGATTGCTTCTCTGGTGTTGGTCTGTCTGTGGTGTGATACCACGATCCCTTTCCATATGTTTTGTCAATGTCCGACTCCGAGCTCGGCGTGCCTTCACGTCTTCTCATGTACCCGCTACACTAGGGCCCCGTAGGGAGTATTGAAGGTTCCTGATCGTGGCACATTCACATGCGCATACCTATATAGTCCAAACATGTATTCAACACATGCCCTTTTGTCTGAAGTGCATTCGGATGCCTATCTGTTCCTTAAGGTTAAGAGGGTCTCTACATAACGGGTCCGCGCGGCCCTTGCAGCGTTTCTGAGGATCCACCAGGATACCCAAATAACCCTAGCGAATCCTTGAAGGTGCCCCGAGACCCCCAAGGATTCCTGAGGACATTGGGGCCCCTGAAGGTTCGTATGGGTTTATCAAGGTTCGTCTGCATTGTTGAGGCTCTGAGGGGTCCACATCATCTCAGACAAATGACTAGGATGATATCTGAATGATCCAGGAGGATCCCTACGGATTCCTGAAAGCACAGATTTCCTCGTGACCACCCCAGGGTTCGAGTCGAGAAACGTTCCCGAATGGTTCTACCATTTGTTTTCAAGGTTGCAACGGGTTGCCCAAGGTGCAGGAGAACTTATGATATTCGTGTCGGTAACTAGGGTGTTCTGAGAATCCGTGCTGGTTACGCCGCATACAATAGGACTCGTGAAGCTGCCTCGGGACTGCTGACGTATTCCAAGGGTCCGCGAGGACCCCTACGGCTGAGGACATATGAGGATAAGTCAGGTTTTCCAAGAAACGCCAGCTCCTCATGCTGGTGTCTTGAGGTTCTCGAAAGGGGGCGATGCTAACGTTGAAGATCTCGTAGCATGCGGTGTGGGCCTGACGTGCGTGTGTGTGTGCGTGTGTGTGTGTGTGTGTGTGTGTGTGTGTGTGTGTGCGTGTGTTTGTGTGTGTGCGTGTGAATGTGTTTGTGCGTGTGACCGCGTGTGTGTGTGTGTGTGTGTGTGTGTGTGTGTGTGTGTGTGTTTGTGTGTGTGTGTGTGTGCGTGGGCCTGACTGTGGGCCTGACTGTGCGCTACATGCTCGCTGGAATTTCGCATTCCCACCCGGCCAGCGCACATGGGCACTCATGAGAGGAGCTTAACTTTCAGTAGCGGGGAAAAGGGTTTGGAAAAGCTGCGCCGCACCAAGGCCTCCAATTACAGGGTACTTCATTCTTGCTGCGGGAGGCGCACTAGTTTCGTTCGCGCCACATTATGTGTGCGTTGATTGGGCTCCCCGCTCGAAAAGGAGCCCCCCTCGGGGTCCGACAACCCGCGCCCATGCGGGTGGCGCCTTTATCTCCGTGCTTGTCTCCACACCTCCTCCCTATCATAGGTTTGAGCATGTGATGCTCGTTCTTCAAGGGTCAAGGGAGGGGGAAATAGACAAATACACGAAACAACGTGAACGTCCATTCCAGGATAAGTTGTGAACTATGGGGGGTGGTATGATTACTGTGTTGCTCCTGCCAGTGTGTGATGTGCATTATTCGCTGACCACGGGGCTCAAATGATTTGAGCGGCCACTTTCGAGCCTCCTCCCAGCCTCAGCAGCTGGTCGTTCCCAGTGCAGTTTGTCAGATCGCACTGCAGTTCCGAGCCCCACCATGAAAACAGTTTACATGCTGACCAAGCAGCTCACGAAGAGCAGGATCCAGATGCGTCTGATGAAGTGTCAGATCAAGTACATGGGAAAACGCATCAGGGATTTGAGGGCTCGGATGGAGCGCATAGAGGAAGCAGCCGCTCAGGGCATCCAGCATGATGATCAGAACGCTGCGCACGGTGAATCTGCGATTCAGACTGTGAACGATGAGGTCCGGGCTCAGTGGCAGGCCGAAGTGAACGCAGCAGCTGCGCGGCATTAGGCCGAGTTTCCTTCTCGTTCCTCTCAGGCTGCGTGTGCAGCCGTATGCCGAGCTGCTCAGACTGTTTTTTCGGCTGTCAGTTCATAGCCAGCGTTCGGCGACCAGGCGGACTCACCGAACAGTGAAGGTCTGGAGGAACGCTTCATCATGTCTATGCATCCATATCCTCCCTCCTCCTTTTCTCTAGACCCATTCAAGCCCTACTTTGGTGCAAAACAACAACAGGTGGGTGCAATTAGTCCTCTATGGTTTTCCCTAGGCTCATGCGCGCCCTCTATGGTCCCTAGTGAATTGCAACAACAGGTGGGTGCTCTTGGGGGACAGATACCATAGTTAAACTGTTAAACATAAACATAAGCCTTAAAACTTAACACGTAACACAACAACGAACACACTCACATACACACACAATCATACATGCAAGCACACAAACGTTCACGGCAGAACGACCTCACCCAAACACGTGCGTGCACGTCCGTTTCAATGGAGGCTCCTCAAAATTGCCCCCCCCCCGTGAGGCACACCAAGGCCCCGCGATATTTCCGCTGCTAGGACAAGATAAGCCAACCTGCCACCAGACTGGACGCACTGCGTCCCTCCCTCTGGGCGGAGCCTTAGGCCTCCGAAGCCAGGGACCCCACCAGACGGGCACAGGCGCGACCCCAGATCAGGAACCTGCATGGTTGAGTGCCTACGTGCCTAATCAGGGAATCACTTCCAAACGTTGCCTCACACGCCTGCGCAGCGTGCTCGTACCCCACAGCTCGCTACGCGCTGACCCCCTATGGAGATGATTCGTGACTATAGGGCGTTGGTTCGAGGCCCTCTGGCACGCGACTTCAGTTTTTACTCTTCAGCCTCGACCATGCCCCCTGCCAAGCGCAAAATTGCGCGTCCTGATGATGAGAGTGTCGGCCTTGGTAGCAGCTCTTTGCTGGTTGGCTCTGCAGAGGCGAGCGCAGATGTCATTCCCAAGGCCAAGGCGCCGAGGAAGGCGGCTGCGCCAAAGGCTGGCGGTGGCCTCCTGACCGCAGCATCGCGCGTCTGCAGCAGCAGGGGCCGAGGCGGTCGCGGCAGGGGCAAGCTCCCAGCGGCCTCAGCAATGGCGGTGACGGACGGCGAGACCAGGTGCAGGTGTTGCTTGGCCGTGCGCCCTGAGCTCGGAGATGACGACACTGCAGTGCAATGGTGCTCTCAGGAGGTCCAGGGCGAGGAGGACAAGTGC
>CAUYUJ010002239.1:65000-85898 GCA_963575745.1 Prorocentrum cordatum | reverse complement strand
CCCCATGCTCATGATTATGCGGGTACATGGTACTGATCATGCTGATGATGACAATGATGTTGATGGTGATGACGACGATGATGTTGATGGTCATGGTGATGGTGATGGTGATAGTTCTGGCGGTGGTGATGATGATGATGATGATGATGGTGGCGGTGGTGATGATGATGATGGTGTCGATGGTGATTACGATGATGGTAGTGGAACTGATGTTGCTGCTACTGCTGCTGCGGCTGATGATGAGGATGATGACGATGAGGACGAGAAGGATGAGGACGACTGATGATAAAGCTGCCGCCGCTGGCTGATTATGCTGCTGCTGCTGATGATGATGACGACGGTGACGATGATGATGTTGATGATGCTGATGCTGATGCAGATGATGATGTTGGTGGTGATGATGACGATGTTGATGTTGATGATGATGATGATGATGATGATGACGATGGTGATGATGATGATGGTGGAGGTGGTGACGATGATGGTACTGCTGCTGATGATCATGATTTTGATGCTGATGGTGGTGGTGGTTGTGGTGATTATTCGGCTGCTGATGATGATGATGTTTGTGGTGATGATGGTGGTGGTGCTGATGATGATAATGATGGTGATGATGATGATGGTGGTGGTGGTGTTGGTGATGATGATGTTGGTCAATGTGTTGTTGGTGGTGGGGATGACGATGATGGTGATGATGATGGTGATGGTGATGGTGATGGTGGTGGTGGTGATGGTTGATGGTTGATGGTGGTGGCGATGGTAGTTGCAGTGGTACTGAAGATGATGATGATGAGGATGACGATCAAGATGACGACGACGATGATGATGCTGATGATTGTGACGATGGCGATGATGATACTGGTGGTGGCGATGATGATGATGATGATGGTTGTGGTGATGATGGTGGTCCTAATGATGGCAATGACGATGACGACGACGATGACGATGGCGATGACGACGAAGATGACGACGATGACGGTAACGATGACTGCGTCGATGGTGATGACGATGACCACGACGACGACGTCGACGGCGACGATGATGATAATGGTGATGATGATGACGATGGCGATGACGATGGCGATGATAAGACGATGTTGATTATGATGATCATGATGATGATTATGGTGATGATGGTGATGATACTGATGCTGATGCTGGCGACGGTGGTGGCGGTGATGGTGATGGTGATGCTGCTGCTGATGATGATAATGCAGACGATTGCGATGCCGATGCCGATGTCGATGGTGATGCTGATGATCATGTTGATGATGAGGACGATGCTGATGATGAGGATGATGATGATGCTGGTGGTGTGAGAAAGACGATGACGATGACAATGATGATGACGATGATGACAATGCTGATGATGATGCTGATGATGCTGATGATGATGGTGATGAAGATGATGGTGATGAAGATGATTATGATGGTGACGTTACTGGTGACTATTATGGTGGTGATGCTGTTGCTCGTCATGATAGTGCTGCTGCTAGTGATGATGATGCTGCTGATGATGAGTGGGATGCCGATGATGATGAAGATGCGAATAGTAATGATGACGATGATGATAATGATTCTGCTGATGACTCTGAGGATGTTGACGAAGAAACGATGGTGAGGATGATGCTGGTGATTGTGATGGTGATTGCGACAGTAACGGTGACGGTGACGGTCGCGATGTGAATAGCGACGATATGGAAGATGATGATGACGACGATGTTGATTATGATGATGATGCTGATGCTGATGACGATGCTGATCATGGTGATGGTGATGATGATGCTGATGATGATGATGATGATGATGAGTTTGGTGAGTTTGGTGAGTACGATGAGTTTGATTAGGATGTTGTTGAATTTGTTGGTGCTGATGATGATGACGACGACGATCCTCATTTTGAAGATGGTCATTCTCATGATCGTAATGCGATTGTCGACGCCGATGACATTGGTGACGATAATGACGACGAAGAGTGTGATGCTGCTGCTGATGCTACTGATGATGATGATGGTGATGTTGATGATGATGATGATGGTGGTGATGATGATGATGATGATGATCATCATGCTGATCATGATGATGATGATGATGATGATGCTGATGCTGATGATGATGATGATGATGATGATGATGATGATGATGATGATGAATATGATCATGATGATACTGATGATGATGGTGATGATGATGATGGTGATGATGACGACGATGCTGATGCTGATGTTGATGCTGATGATGACGGTGATACTGATGCTGATGACGATGACGGTGACGGTGGCGATGAGGATGATGACGACGGTGATGATGAGGGTGATTGGGATGATGGTAAGGGGGATGGTGATGAGGAGGACGCGGAGGTGGGAACGCGAGGAGGGGGATGACGAGGATTCTGCTGATGAGCAGGATGAAGCCGATCAGGAGGATGAGGAGGCGGATCAGGAGACAGCACTTGAACGCTTCACCGCTCACGCTGGCGATTCGTCCCCAGAGCGAGTTCTAGCAGCCTCGACCTCTCGAATATCTTCCTTATGGCAGATGAGCCATCATCGGGGCCAGCCTCATCCTCCTCCTCATCATCATCATCATCCTTCTCCCGCTCCTCCTCGTCGTCCTCCTCCTCCTCCTCATCTCCCCGCCTCCCTGTTGTCCCACCTCCTCCCCTCTCATCCTCCTGTGCCTTCTGCGTCTCTTGAGTCTCCTCCTCCTCCTCCTCCTCCTCCTCCTCCTTCGCTCCATCCCCCTCTGAGTAGCTCCTCCCTGTCGCACCCCGAGGCCGGTCGGAAGGGCGGCTGCCCTCGCCCGAGCTTCTCCCCCCCTGAGCGGGCACAGCCCTGGCGGACACCTCGAGTGGTTGAGCACGCAGGCTCGTCCTTCCTTGCTCGGATGCCGCCCTGAACGCCAGATTCCCTATCACGGACGCGCCCATGCCTGTGACGTCATGGGCACCTCGGAGTGGCTCCTGAGGCGGGGGGGGCGCCGCGGGGTGAGGAGGAGGATGAGGTGGATGAGATGGAAACAGAGGAATGAAGGTCGGATGAGGAGGAGGAGGAGGAGGAGGAGGGCGACTAGCGCAAACCCAAGACGCATCGACGATGCTGCACTACCCCCCCTCCCCTCCACAAGTTACCTCTTCAGATGCTCCTGCAGGACCTATTTTCATTGCGGGAAGTACCCACATGGAAGACGACCGCCTTAGAATCCTCAATCGTGTCAACACGCCGTTCGTAGGACTTGAACGCCGCGGACCAACATGATCGTTGCGTCCTGGCAATTCTACATCGTGCCAGAGCACCATTCCTGGGACTTAAACGCGGAGAATGAGCATGACTGTTGCGTCTTGGTAGTCCTACATCGCGTCAGAACACCATTCCTGGGGCTTCAATCCTACGGATCCTTGAAACAGTTGCGAACTTTTCAGCCGAGTGCAAGCGGCACTACCCTCCATCCTTGAAGCTGCTGCAGACTCTTCAGACGAATGTGTGTGGCGCTAGCGCGAGAGCCACATGTTGAAAACCACCCGCCCTCCACCCTTGAAATTGCTGCACACTTTTCAGACGACCGTACTCGGCGCCAAGGCGAAATACACATTGCGAACACGACCCACCTCCACCATTGAAACTGCTGAAAACTTTAGAAGCTTCGCGTAACCCCACCAGACCATCCAGAAACGATGCCCAGACACATTGCCCTGATCAGGGGAGGAGCATGCAGTGAAATTAAGGGCTGGATAAGACGTCCTATCCCAAGAGGGGGGAGGATGGAGGAGGAATCGGAGGAGCAGTATGAGGAGGAGGATGACTAGGATGAGGGAGAGGAAGAGGGGGAGGGAGAGGAAGGGGAGGGGGAAGGAGGAGGCCCATGCGGATGAGGAAGAAGAGGAGGAGGAGGAGGAGGAGGAGGAGGAGGAGGAGGAGGAGGAGGAGGAGGACGGGGCCGCACAGCAGGAGGAAAAAAGGAGGAGGGAGTATGTAGAGGAGGAGGAGGAGGAGGAGGAGAGCGAGCCGCATTTTTTCCGAGTGCTTCGTGGAGTCTTTTTGATGGTGTTTTGGGGGTCTCTTGGCAGTCCCGAGGGCCTCTTGGGGCGTCTTGGGTGCCTCTGGGGGGCCTTTCGGGGGTCTCTTCGGAGCCTCCTAGGAGCCTCTTGGTTGCACCCTGGGGGCCTCTTGGGGCCTCCTGGGCACCTCTCGGGGCCGTCTCGGGGCACCCTTGGGAGCATCGGGGCACTCTTGGGGCCACCTTGGGGCTATTTTGGAGGAGATCGATCAAAGGAGGGGCCGTGGTACGTTGGGGTTCTCCCCAGGAGGCCAACATGTGGCCAAAACCTTGGTACAAGCAATGATTTCGGCATTCTCGCCGAGGCCTCTTGGGACGTCTTGGGTGAATTTTGACGGGCTCTTGGGTGCCTCTTGGGGGTCTTTTGGAAACCTCTTGGGGGCCCCTTGGGGCCTCCTGGGCACCTCTTGGGGCCGTCTTGGGGCACCCTTGCTAGCCTCGGGGGCCATATTGGGACCATCTTGGAAGAGATTGATCAAAGGAGGGGGGCTCCTTAATTCGGGTCCCCCTGTTGGTTTTCTCGCCGAGGCCTCTTGGGTCGTCGTGGAAGCATCTGGGGCACATCTTGGGGCCTCTTGGGGCTCTCTCTCTCTCTCTCTCTCTATTGGGGGCATCTTGGTGGCCTCTTGGGGGCCTCTTGGGGTCTCCGGGGCACCCGTTGGGGCTGTCTTGGGGCACCCTTGGGAGCCTCGGGGGGCCATCTTGGGGCTATTTTGGAGGAGATCGATCAAAGGAGGGGAGCTCCCCAATTAGGTACCCCTCCGGGAGCCCAACATGTGGCCAAACATGTAGCAATCTACAAATAATTGTGGTTTCCTCGCCGAGGCCAGAGGATATTTTCTGGCACCTCAAACTCGCAAAGCCACTGACGCCCTGAAGGGTTGGTGGGACTTTACGCTGCAGGACCATCAATGGTGAGGAAGTCTTAGGCGAAACACCTTGCCCTCCCTATTGACACGTATGGTTTCCGACAGGGAGGAATCATTCATGAGGGGCAGGGATGCACTGAGAGGAGGGCGGAGGAGGAGGAGGATGAGGACCAGTGAACCCAAGACTCATCAACGATACTGCAATACATTCTCTCTCCAAGGTCAAGGTTTCGTAAGCCCCATACAAGGATTCATTTTCACTGAGAGAAGTGCCCCGTTGGAAGACAGCCGTTTGAACAATTTGAACCGTGTCAGAAAAACCACGCCTGGAACTTCAACGCTGCGAATCATCGTTACTGTTGCGTCCTGACGATCCTGAATCGTGCCAGAACGCCTTTCCTGGGAGTTCAACTCCACGAATCAACGTAATTGCTGCGCCCTGGCAGTCCGACATTTTGCCAAAACAGTGTTCCCGGGGCGTTAGCCATGGGAATCCTTGACACTGCTGCAGGCTCCTGAAGACACTGCGCGCGGCGCTCAGGCGAGCTGCGCGCGGCGCTGAGAAGGCGAGACCCACATGTTCGAAGGGACCCGCCCTCCACCCGTGGAGCCCTTGGATCTTGAGGACGAGTGCGCGCGGCGCCGAGGCCAGAGCCGCATCCGAGCTCGGCATGCCCTCCGTCCGTGAAGCCCTGGCGTGTGTTGAGACGGGTGTGCGCGGCGCTCGGGCGAGAGCCGTCTCTTGAAAGCGGCTCGCCTCTCCATCGGTGAAGCTCGTGCAACGTTTTTTTCAAGACAGATGTGTGCGCGGCGCTGGGGCGAGAGCCACATTTTGGAAGCGAGCTGCCCCCCGCCGCTCAAACTGTTGCAAAGTTTCGGCTTCAGGATCATCATCCGTGAGGAGGTCTCGGGCGAAACGCCCGGCCCGCCCTATCGACACGTCTGGGGGGTCGACAGGGAGGACGCATTCACGAGGAACGGATGGAGGGGAGGAGGGCGGAGGAGGAGGAGGAGGAGGAGGAGGAGGAGGAGGAGAAGGAAAAGGACGAGGAGGAGGAGGAGGAGAAGGAACAGGGCGAGATGGAAGGAGGTAATTCGGAGGGCGGAGGAGGAAGAAAAAAAAGTAATGGCCCGAGGGAGGAGGAAGAGAAAAAGGAAAATGGAGGAAAGGAAAAAAATGGCGAGGGAGGGGAAGAGGAGATAAAAGAAAAGGGCGGGAGGAAAGGAGGAGGAGGAGAAGGAAAAGGGCGAGGAGGAGGAGGAAAAGGAAAAGGGCGAGGAGGAGGAGGAGGAGGAGAAGGAAAAGGGCGAGGAGGAGGAGGAGAAGGAAAAGGGCGAGGAGGAGGAGGAGGATAATGAAAAGGACGAGGAGTAGGAGGAGGAGACGGAGGAAAGGGAGGAGGAGGAGGAAAAGGACGAGGAGGACGAGGAGGACGAGGAGGAGGAGGAGGAGGAAAAGGACGAGGACGAGGAGGAGGAGTAGGAGGAGCAGGGGATGGGGGAGCGAGGTGGAGCGGGAAGCGAGGGGCAGGGAGAGGGGAGACCACAGACCGGAGCGGCCTGCCCCCGGGGAGGCAGGTCCCGAAGGAAGGGCGAAGCGCAGACGGCGAGCGCAGCGCACGCCTCTGGACGGGCCCAGAATTGTGGAGGACGATCGATGGAGAGGAAGCAGGTAGCCAAATGATTTCCAGGTGTCTGAAACATGTGTTAAACATGCTTTACACATGTAAATCTCCGTGTCTAGAACATGTTTGGAGCATTTGTCCGACATTTTGAACACATGTTGCATTCAATGATAGGACTGTTGGGGTGTCCATTGTCGTGGCATCCACAAGCCTAGAATCGAGATACATCCGTTCCAGAGCGTTCCAGAACGCTCTCAGAGCGTTCTGGAACGCTTTGGAACGGCCGCGGCGCCCGATAAGTCCTCCACGCCCGCCGATCCCCGGAGATGTCCGATTTGTATCGGTCCGATTTTGTCTCGATTTTTGCCGTCGTCTTACACCTGCTGCGTGCGCGCTCCCGTCAGCAGCGGCTGCCGCAGCCGACAGCACGCATGATGAAGCTGGAAGGGTTGGGGCTCTGAACAGCCAAGTCAACCCCCAGGGGTGCTAAGAGACAATCGCGCTTCGCGCGCTGCGGCTCGGGGGGTCAGAACTCTAGCTATTGCGGATGACTCGGGGGGTCCGACATTTAGGTCACCCATGGGCGCGAAGCGATGATCGCGCCTCGAGCGTCGCGGCTTGGGTAGAAGAGGCGCTCTTGTCCAGGGCGGCGGCGCGAGGGCGCGCTGGTAGCCGCGCGTCGCGCCGCGATGCGCGACGTTGGGTGACTTAGGAACTCCGCAGTCCCTGCCTGAGGACTCCAGGGGTCCGAAAGTCACCACACACCAGCCCACCCCAACCCAACCCGAAGGCTCGGATTTACCCTCGATCTCCAGTGGGGGGGGGGTCGGGCAACAGCACCCTTCCCCCCCCCCCCCAGCCCGAAATTCGGGTCTTCGGGTTGGGCTGGGGTGGCCTGGCAGGCAGTCAGAGAGCGTCCGAGAGGTGCTTTGGGGGTCCCTGGAGCCCCCAGCAGCGGCGGCGCGAGGGCGCGCTGGTAGCCGCGCGTCGCGCCGCGATGCGCGACGTTGGGTGACGTAGGAACTCCGCAGTCCCTACCTGAGGACTCCGGGGGTCCGATAAGCGTCCGAGCGGTGCCTTGGGATCCCTGGAGCCCCCGGCAGCAGTGGCTCCCGGGGCCGGCACGCGAGACCTTTGGGCGCCCGCGCGCGCGCCAGCTTCGCGGGCAGCGGTGCAAGGCATGAGCTCTCGGAGGCCCGCGGGGCTACAGTCGGGGCGCTGAAGAAGGAACATTGAAAACACACATGGAACCCGCACCCCCCCCAAACCCGAAATTCGGGTCAAATTCGGGTCTGCGGGCTGGGTTGGGGTGGTCTGGTAGGTAGTCACCTATCGCGCATCCTTGTGATGCGGGCCGACTTTACAGTCGGGGCGCTGAAGAAGGAACCCTTTTCGTTGGGGAGGGGCTCGGTGTTCCTTGGATGTTTCAAAGTTTGCCTCGGGCTTTCCCGAGGTTTTCCACGGGAAATCGAGGTTGAACTCATGGGGAAAAGGGGCCTCGTTCCTTATTTAATCGCTTCGCTCATTCCGCCGGCCCATATTGTCGCACCGTTGTGGGCTAGCCGAGTTTGGGGGCCTCTTGGGGGCTGTTTTGGGGCCTCTTGGGGCCTCTTTTGGACCTCTTGGGCGCCTCTTGGGGCGTCTTGGGGGCCTCTTGGGGGCCTCTTGGGGCCTTTTTGGGGCCTCCTGGGCGCCTTCTGGGGCGGAGGGCTCGATTTTTCAGTTCTCGGTTCTCCTCTTGAGCCCCTCTTGGGCCCGTCTTGGGGCCTCTTGGTCCGTCTTGGGCGGCACTTGGGCCGTCTTGGGGGCCCTCCTGGGCCGTTCCGGGGCCGTCTTGGGAGCCTCGTGGGCCGTCTTGGAGCGGTCTTGGGGGCCTCTTGGGCCGTCTTGGAGCGTCCGGAAGCCGAAAAAGCCAGAACGCAAAAAACATCGAACAAAAACAATGAAAATCAACGATTTTGGCCTCTTGGGGCCCTCTTCGGAGGCCTCTTGGAAGGCCCTTGGGGCGTCTTGGAGGCCTCTTGGGCTGTCTTGGGGCCCTGTTGGGCGTCTTCGGGCGATCTTTGGCCGTCTCGGGGCCCTCTTGGACCGTCTTGGAGGCTTCTTGGGGACCTCTTGGCCCGTCCTGGGGCCCTGTAACAGAACTCCGGCATCTCTGACCCGACCTTGCCGGGGACTTGCCGGGACCTTGCCGGGGTACTTTTCGTCTGGGGACCCCCAGGGGCCGCCCCGCGCGCGCGAACTAGAAATACTGTTAACCAGGTACCGGAGATCTTAGCACACCCTGGCCCGTTGGGCCGGCGAATTTGGGGTTCCTCAGGTCAACGCCCCGACTGTATGTTTGGTCGGCGCTGCCCTCCCTGTCCCCCGCAGGTCGCGTGGGGGGTGGCGGCGCCGGAGGCGCCGCCAGGGCCGCGAAGGGGGGTTCAGGGGCGATGCAAGGAATCCGCGTGGACCTCGGAGAATTGATGTTTGTAGGTCTTTTCCTCTGCTTGGGCCTGTTCGATCCAGAGCGAGCGCTTGGAGAGCTTCAGGCGGGCCTCCGAACTCGCGAGATTTTTCAGGACGGGTTGGGAATGGGGAGGTCGGACATGGGCGGGGGGGGGGGCGAAGGGAGGGTGCGCGGGGGCCAGGGGGGCTTGCACGTAGCAGTGGAAGAGGGGGGGGGGGCAGGGGGGGGTGGAGGGGGGCGGGGGAGGGGACTGGGGGAGGCGCGGGAGGGGGGATTGGGGGAGGAAGCGGGGGGAGGCAGGAGATGCTCAGGGACAGGCGGACGAGTGAAACGCAGGAGGGGGAAGGGGTGGCGAGGGAGGCGGGGGAGCGCTGGCCTTGGAGGCCTCGGCGGCCATTCGGTGCGCGCGCGCTTCTCGCCAGATCGATGTACGTCAGCGAGCGGATCACGCTGCTGGACTGCACCCCGCGCCTTCCGCCCATACCCCCCCCCCTGCCCTGACAGCGCCCTCCGAAATCCTTCCCCTGGGGGTGCCGCGGAGAAGAGGTCAGACGCCCCGGACAGGCACGCCGCGTCCATCGCTTGCGCCCAAGGGCCCGCTCGCGCACGTCTGGTACGCACTCGCCAAGCCTGGGTCGAACCAGTCTTCCACCTTGCTGGCGCCGCTCCAGAATTTCATCGACCTGCAAGTCTGTAGGAGGTTTGGCCGGCAGGGCGACTGCACATCGGTGCCATTCGACGTCGGTTTAGCGCTGCTCATGGGCGAGCGCGTAGGCTTCAATCGATAGTCCAGGGGTTCGGCATCGATCAACAGTTTCATATAGGATGGGTCAAGCCAGTCAGCGGTCACAAGTCGGAAGCTACACCAGCTTTGAATGAGGTAAATCTGGCGCAGGCAAAATTGCATGCGCAGGTTCCCTTGGAAAGCTGGTATACTGCACTGCCACAAGCAGTCTGGACAATTGCAGCTTTCAGTTCGTTCTGGAAGTCCAGACCGACCAAGGTATTCCTTATTGGCTGAAAGTGGACTTGAAGCAGGTATCAAGTACAGGCTCAACTTGAGTTCACATTGTCAAATCACAGTTGTGCGGCCAGCCGTTTCAAGATTTCTGAGGGCTTCTCTTTCGGTGGTTGTGGTGATGACGCTTCTGTTGATTATAATGAAGTCGAATGCCACGACGATCATACAATTTGTCAATGCTCAAGAGTCTGGCTAACAGGCGATTTATCAGGGAGTGCTTAGCAACGCCCAGGTCGGCCGATTGAGCTAGCAGTGAGGGGTCACCGTGGAGTTGTGGTCATCAGTATCTTCGGATCCAAGGTCACCATCAAAAGCAAATGCACTCCCACGAATGGTCGCACAGCCAGACATCTGGATTCTTTTCAACGACGCTTGACCGAATGCCTGCACCAGTTACATCCAGGTCCTCGCATAATCCAAGTGGAGAAACGACCAAACATGCGCTTGTAGATGCAATATCGGCGTATCCAACGCTGGTGTCTGAAGTACGGGGTCTCGAGCTGTGAACTACGAAAAGCGTGTCGATACAAAAACAGGGATGGGTGGTTTCTGTTACGATGTTTCAATTAGGGATCCTATCCACGGCGCTCGAGAGTCACTGATAATGTGGGCAGCGCTATGTGAATCTCCCAAGAAACAGAGGCACGTTCACAACATCAGCACGGTGAGCATGCCACTTTTGGAACCACTTTTTGCCAGCATTACCGTTACGACTGTGAATTGATCCCAGGTCTGTTCTGTGAGCAGAGAGAGAGAGAGAGAGCACACTCTGACCCCGCAGGTAGAACACGCGTTGTCCATGTAATGTTGTGCTTTCGAAGACACCGAAACGCAGAGTCAACGCGCCGACAACAGCAAGTCAATCGTCTCCAGTTCAGTGAAGAGGCATGATGCTGCAAGGTCGATGGGGGAACCTGCATTCGCAAATGACACTTTGCAGCGACATTCACTCACCTTGTTCCAGGCGCTCCAACAGTTCAGGGCGCGCTAAGTTGTTCTGATCTGCTTCAACATTATGCCTAACAGTGTGCTGGCAGACGCTGCCGACCTGCTTCCATCCATTGGGGCTAGCTTGAGCAGCCACGCACAATCTCGCGAAGTGCAAGTACGGACAACTACGGACCGCCCGAATAGTCAGGGGGCGATTCTCCCAACGGCACCTTTGCATCCTCGCCTCATCGGCGCATCCTGGGCTGCTTTTCTCTGGCCCCGCCCCGCTCGAAAAGCTTGGAAGTGGGCGTCCAAGGCCCTTGCATCCTTATTTACCACCCACCAAACCACCCCAACCCAACCCGCAGGCCTCAATTTGCCCCCCATTTCCAGTGGGGGGGAGTCGGGGAACATTGAAAACACACATGGAACCCGCACCCCCCCCAAACCCGAAATTCGGGTCAAATTCGGGTCTGCGGGCTGGGTTGGGGTGGTCTGGTAGGTAGTCACCTATCGCGCATCCTTGTGATGCGGGCCGACTTTACAGTCGGGGCGCTGACTAAGGAACCCTATTCGTTGGGGAGGAGCTCGGTGTTCCTTGATTGTTTTACAGTTTACCTTGGGTTTTCCTTAGGTTTTCCATGGGGAGTCGAAGTTTAAGTTAAGGGAAACAGGGGCCTCGTTCCTTATTTGGGGTTCCTTAGGTCAACGCCCCGACTGTACCTTGCCGGCGTGGCAGTCCAGACGCTGAGACTCGGGCCGCTCTGGGCTCCGCTGAGGCCGCCGGCTCTCTCTCTGCCCCCTCCCGAGAGATCCGGGTCGGGGAGCCCGCTGCCTGGCCGAGGCTCCTCGTGGCCAGAGCGGCGCCCTTCCGCTCCTCCTCGCGGAGGCCTCCCGGCTGGTGCTGCCGACTCCGTTCTCCAGGGGGGGAGGAGGAGGGAGGAGGAGGAGGAGGAGGAGGAGGAGGAGGAGGAGGAGCAAGACAGGAGCAGGATGAGGAGGAGGAGGATTGAGAGGCGGAGTAGAGGAGGAGGAGGAGGAGCTTGGCAGGGCAGACTCCTCATGGGTTGCACGCTGACCTCGTCTCCACGGCACGGCCACTGTGCCAGCGCGGGCGATCGCGCTGCAGGCCAGCAGGCAGCACGGCACGCGTCGCGAGCGCCTGCCGCCTCGCGTGCCCCCCCCCCCCCCCCCCCCCCCCCACGTGCCCATCAGGCGCGAGCCGTAAGTCGGGCGCGTCCCGCTACAGGGGGATTTTCGACGAAAAATAAAACTTACTCAAAACATATTTCCAAAATGGCAAAGAGATAGTAAAGAAATAGTCCCCAGATCATTTTTGGATTATTTTTGGGGTATTTGTTATTTTTCGTCGAACATCCCCCTGTGAGGGGACAGGCCCGATTTAACACGAGCCCAGGGCGGGTGGCCCTGACTGGGGAAGTGCAGCAACAGGCTGTGGAGCTAAGACTGTGGAAGTCTATCAGTGGAGAGGAAGCGTGCTGCCAAGTGATTCCCAGATGTCTGAAACATGTTTCAAACATATTTTTGCTTACACATGTTAAACAACAGGTTTAAACCATGTTTAGAACATGTTTCCGACGTTTTAACACACATTGTCAATTCAAAGATCGGACTGTTAGGGTGTCCATTGTCATGGCATCCACAAGCATAGGGGGGATGCATCGACCCCCAATGGTCCATTGGTCGCCGATGGGGGCCCGATAGTCTCACCCAGCCCAGGAACGTGCGGATTTGATATCGGGGGCCTATCGCCGATGTATCGGCGACGTGTCGCCGATTCCAGGTCGATGTTTCCCCCCCTATGCCAGTCCCTCACTATCATTGCCCATCAGGGGCCGACATTCATGCACAGGTACACAGGCGTACCATACATACACGTGTACATCCACACGCATATACGCCAGGGAGGGAGTCGATTAGAACCCTGAGAGCGGACGAGGAGGATGGCGAGTAGGACCATTACCGGCATGACGAGGAGGTGGAGAAAGGAGGTGGGAGGATGAAGAGGAGGAGGAGGAGGAGGAGGAGCAGGAGGAGGAAGAGGAGGAGGAGGAGGAGGAGGAGGAGGGAAATCATACAGAAGGAAAACGGGTCTTGCGCTCAGGGAGCCTCTTGTAGGCCTCTTGGGGCCATCGTGGGGCTCACGTGATGCGCTTTTGGAGGCCCCTGGAGCTCTCTTGGGGCCTTCTTGTGGCCCTCGTGGGGGCCTGAGGGTTCTCTTGGGCCATCTAGAAGGACACCGATCAAATAAGAGGGTGGTCGCAATTCGGCTCGCCTCGTGAGAGCCAGAAAAGTTGCCTTTGGGGGCCCTCTTGGGCGCTCTTGGCGCCCTCTTGGTGACTTCTTGGGTCCTCTGGGGCTCTTCTAGACCATCTCGGAGCCATCTTGAGACCTCAGAGGTCAATCGGAAGCAAAATCGCGAGAAGGCAAGCATTTGTTTGGTGTGGGAAGGATGTTCGCCTCCTGGGGGCATTTTTGAGAGGCTTCATGGCACTAGGAGGCGCCTGGCAGCTGCCTTGGGTCCTCTTGGAGGCAGGTTGGAGGCTCTCTTGAGCCATCTTGCGCTATCTTGAGCCATAGTGGAGGCCATCTTGGGTCATCTGAGGCCACATTGGAGCACTCCTGGGCCATCTCGGACGCTCCAACCCCTCGCGCCCCCCCCTCCAGACCCAGGGTAGGGGTGAAGTTCCCAATCAGAGCACCAAGAGCTGTCTCGCTCACTCCTACCCACCCTCCCGCCACACGAGCATCCTTATCTCCAGCACGCAGTGTAGGCAGAGGTCGCCGTCGGAGGGGCAGCCATCGGGAGCCGGTGCAGGCGCCGCGCGCGCGACGCTCGGGAGGTGCCTCACGCGCTCCTGGTGCGCTGAGTGGCCCCAGGGCCCAGGCGTGCCGGGCGCGCCTGGTGCGCCAGCCGCGCCGGGTGCGCGGCACGCGCAGAGCGGGCCAGGCGGCGACTGGTGTGCCAGTGCACTTGACAGCACACATCGGGCAAGATGTCAGCGCGACCGTCACCCCTGCCAAGCCACAAGTGGAAGGCGGCATGGTGCACGGCGTGTGCGCCCACAACCGGTTTGCACTGCGGCTCACGGGCGAGCGCACAGCGGACAAGTATGCTCCCCGCCATCCGCACCAAAAAGCCAGTGCGAAATCATCGCGAGGTGGCCCCTGAAGATCCAGATTTTGCCGCCACGTTCACTTCATATAGTTTTTGTTAGGAAGGGCTGGTAGGGGGCCTCATGGTTCCTGGCTGGCGGCCTGTCGAGCGAAGGACGGGGTGCTCATCAATAAGGAGCAATGCTTCGCCCTTTCCCGAGGAGGAAGAAAGAGATTTGAATAACGAACTCCTGCAACTACCTCCTCCCAGTGGGCTGGTGGGACTTGGTCTTCTAGCTTGGTTTGCGCTCAAACCATTAAATAACTGCTTCGCCCCGTCCCACATCCCATCATATCCCATCCCCATCGCTTCCCTCTCATTCTCGTTCCCTCGCGTCCCGTCCAATCTCATCCCTCTCTCCGCCTCTTCCCTGTCACTCTCCCTCTCTCCCCTTGCCTCTGCTCCACTCTCCCTCTTTCCCCGCTGCGCCCTCCGTCCTCATCGTCTTCATCCCCCTCCTGCTCATCTCGCCTTCAATCTTCCATCCCCTCCTCGTCTCCTCCTCCTCCTCCTGACGTTTCTGACGTTTCTCGCTACACATCGTCTTGCCCCTCCTCCTCCTCCTCCTCCTCCTCCTCCTCCTCGCCTCCTCCTCCTCCTCCTCCTCCTCCTCCTCGTCGCCTCCTCCTCCTCGTCGCCTCCTCCTCCTCCTCCTCCTCCTCCTCCTCCTCCTCCTCCTCCTCCTCCATCTTCCATCACCCTCCTCCACCCCCCTCCTCGCCTCCGCGGCGGGCACCTGCGCACCACCGCTGGCACGGGCCCTCCTCCCGGGCCCCCCCGCTGGAGTGTGGACCCTCCCGCTCGCGGCAGTGCGGCGCGCGCACCCTTCCGGGGCCCACGGGGGTGGGGGCCCGGGCCAGGCGCGGTGGTGGTGCGCTGGTGGTGCGCTTCTGCACGCACGAAATGGGTACAGAAAGAATGGGTACAATGCCCAACCGCAGTTCCCGTTCACTTTGAACGGGACTCGCTGTCCGCGCCGCCGCGGCCTGTGTCCGCTCGAGGCCAGAGGCCGCCTGCCCCGACAGCGGCCGCCGCGGTCGGCTTGGGACAGCCCTTGTTGTGGGGCATGGTGCCCCCAAACGGGGTGGTGACCATCATGGGCCTGCTTCCCACCACCACTACCATAGGTTGGAAGGGGCAGGGGATCCTCCTCCTCTTCCTCCTCCTCCTCCCTCTTCCTGCTCTTCCTCCTCCCCCTTCCTCCCCTCCATGATATGGTAGTGGTGGTGGAAAACAGTCCCATCAGACCACACCGCGCGGGGAGTCGGTGGGGATTCGGGGTCGCCGCACGGCTCTGGGCCTCGGGCCGCTCTCCGAGGGCGCCTCGCGAGCGGCGGGGGCCCTCCGGGGGCCCCGAGGCCGTGCGGCGGCCCCGAGGCCGTGCGGCGAGGCCTCGTGGGGTGCCGAGGCCGCCGCGCGGTCCGCCGCCGCAGCGCTGCGGGACTCCTCCTCCTCCTCCTCCGCCTCCTCCTCCTCCTCCTCCTCCTCCTCCTCCTCCTCCTCCTCCTCCTCCTCCTCCTCCTCCTCCTCCTCCTCTCGGTGGTGCGCGGGGGCCTTCCGTCGGCGGCGAGCCCCAGGAGGGGGGAGACGCCGAGAGAGAGGGGGGGCGGGGGCCCGCTCGGGGAGGCGGCGGCGGGGCGTGTCTCGGAGCGGCCCGCGCGCCGCGGGAGGAGAGGCCGCGCGCTGCCTCGGGGGGCGCGGCGCGGCGGGGCCTCGCGGAGGGCGCCGGGGGGGGGGGGCCTCCGCGGGGCCCCCCGCCGCCTGCCGAGAGGGCCTGCCTTGTGATGTTCCAGCCTGCTTTTATGTCGGGCGTGTCCCCCCTACAGGGGGGGTTCGACGAAATATACAAAATACCCCGAACATGCACCAAAAAGGTCCAAACATACTCAAAAAATAGTCCCTGGATTATTTTTGGAGTGCTTTTTGATTGTTTTGGTGGTATTCTTATTTTTCGTCGAATGACCCCTTGTATGGGGGACAGGCCCGACATAGACCTACTTTAGCCTTGGTCACCAGGACGAAGTTCGAGCACCAAAAAAAGACCACAGCTCCAGGGTTTTCCCGTGGCGGGCCCCGGGAGGCGCTCGTTCGACACACTGTTTCGACACGCTTCTGACACTCTCCTGGGTGCCCGAAATGATTCCCGGGGTGTGGTCCTGAAGTACGAGGGGAGCAACAGAAGGCCTGCCCCCTTCTCAGCTTCCTGGCATCGCTCCGACGTGCGCATTCTCTTCTCGGCGAGGACCCTGGAGGAGCACCTCCTCCTCCTCCTCCTCCTCCTCCTCCTCCTCCTCCTCCTCCATCTTCCATCACCCTCCTCCACCCCCCTCCTCGCCTCCGCGGCGGGCACCTGCGCACCACCGCTGGCACGGGCCCTCCTCCCGGGCCCCCCCGCTGGAGTGTGGACCCTCCCGCTCGCGGCAGTGCGGCGCGCGCACCCTTCCGGGGCCCACGGGGGTGGGGGGCCAGGCCAGGCGCGGTGGTGGTGCGCTTCTGCACGCACGAAATGGGTACAGAAAGAATGGGTACAATGCCCAACCGCAGTTCCCGTTCACTTTGAACGGGACTCGCTCTCCGCGCCGCCGCGGCCCGTGTCCGCTCGAGGCTGGAGGCCGCCTCCTGCCCCAACCGCGGCCGCCGCGGTCGGCTTGGGACAGCCCTTGTTGTGGGGCATGGTGCCCCCAAACGGGGTGGTTCGGGGGTGGACAGAACCCCCAACAGTGACACGTCGATTAGTGAATTGTCCGTTTTCGGTTCTCGAGAGGGCGCCGTGGCCGTTATTTTCCAGGCTCGCGCCCGCCAGGTTTGGGCCTCAGGTCGTTTTCACTAAACCACGTTGTGCTAAAGGGGGTTCTGTCCATCCCCGAGTGGTGACCACATCGCGCGGTGAGTCGGTGGGGATTCGGGGTCGCCGCACGGCTCTGGGCCTCGGGCCGCTCTCCGAGGGCGCCTCGGGGCCTCCGGGGCCTCCGAGGCCGTGTGCGGGGCCCGAGGCCGTGCGGCGAGGCCACGTCGTGGGGTGCCGAGGCCGCCGCGCGGTCCGCCGCCGCAGCGCTGCGGGACTCCTCCTCCTCCTCCTCCGCCTCCTCCGCCTCCTCCTCCTCCTCCTCCTCCTCCTCCTCCTCCTCCTCCTCCTCCTCCTCCTCCTCCTCCTCCTCCTCCTCTCGGTGGTGCGCGGGGGCCTTCCGTCGGCGGCGAGCCCCAGGAGGGGGAGACGCCGATAGAGAGAGGGGGGGCGGGGGCCCGCTCGGGGAGGCGGCGGGGCGTGTCTCGGAGAGGGCCTCGCGCCTCGGGAGGGGGCCGCCTGCCCCAACAGCGGCCGCTGCTGTCGGTTTGGGACAACCTTTGTTGTTGGGCACGGTGCCCCTTTTTGTCCGTACCCATGTTTCGGGCGTCCAGAGCGCGGGGGCCCGCTCGGGGAGGCGGCGCGGGGCGTGTCGGAGCGGCCCTCGCGCCGCGGGAGGAGAGGCCGCGCGCTGCCTCGGGGGGCGCGGCGCGGCGGGGCCTCGCGGAGGGCGCCGGGGGGGGGGGGCCTCCGCGGGGCCCCCCGCCGCCTGCCGAGAGGGCCTGCCTTGTGATGTTCCAGCCTGCTTTTATGTCGGGCGTGTCCCCCTACAGGGGGGGTTCGACGAAATATACAAAATACCCCGAACATGCACCAAAAAGGTCCAAACATACTCAAAAAATAGTCCCTGGATCATTTTTGGAGTGCTTTTTGATTATTTTGGGGGTACTCTTATCTTTCGTCGAATAACCCCTTGTAGGGGGACAGGCCCGACATAGACCTACTTTAGCCTTGGCCACCAGGAAGAAGTTCGAGCACCAAAAAAATACCACAGCTCCAGGGTTTTCCCGTGGCGGGCCCTGGGAGAGGCGCTCGTTCGACACACTGTTTCGACACGCTTCTGACACTCCTCTTGGGTGCCCGAAATGATTTCCGGGGTGTGGTCCTGAAGTGCGATGGGACCAACAGAAGGCCTGCCCCCTTCTCAGCTTCCTGGCATCGCTCCGACGTGCGCATCTTCTCCTCGGCGAGGACCCTGGAGGAGCACCCTGGAGCATCGAGCAGGCAAACAAAAAAAAACACGCACGGGACCGGAACGTGCACAGGGAAGGCACGTCCGAGCGACGGCGAGGTTTCTTCCCGGGAGGGCTCGCCGCCGATGCCGTGCCGCTTCCTCTGCCTCGCGCTCGGAGCGTCGGGCGAGGACCACTTCGTCAGCATCGTGGCGAGCGCCGTGCACGACGTCTCCCCGCCTCGCCCCGCGGCCTCGCGCGGCCCGCCCAGGGCAGGGCCTGCCCTGGAGCCTGGGGCCGAAGAGCCTCTCCCGTCCCGACTCTCTCTGTCTCTCCTTCTGTCTCTCCCCTTGGCATCGCTCGGACGTGTGCATTTTTTCCTCGGTGGGGACCATCGAGGAGCATCTTTGATCATTTGGCGAAAAAGCCACGCACGAAACCGACAAAAAACACAGGGAATGGACGTCCGAGCGATGGCGAGTCCCTCTCTCTCTGTTGCGAAGGTCGGAGGCTGGGCGAGGGCTGCCAAAACCGTGGCTGCTGAAACGGCCCTCGTGGAAGGAAAAACAACTTCCTGGAATGAGGCGCGGCACGCGAAACAGTCAACGGGCTTCTTCGCGGAAGGACGAAGACAACTTCCCGGAGGTCGATTTTAGCAGCCACGGATTTAGCAGCCCTTGCCCAGCTTCCGAGAAGGCCTTACGGCCAATGTCGCCGACCCTGTAGGCAGCGACGAGGAAGACAATGGAGGTAGAGGAGTCCAAGATGCCCTCAGATGGGTCGAAGACGGCGCCAGATGCCTGCAAGGTCGTCCGAAGACAGCTCAAGAGGCCTCCTCCAGGGTCCGGGAACGGCTCCAGAGAGTGCCAAGATAGGCAAAGAGCGGCTTCAAGTGGCCCGAGAGGGTTCCAAGACGGCGTCAAGCGAGGTCCAAAAGCGCCCGCAGAGGCTGTCAAGAGTGCCGCCAGATTTGTTTTTGCTCTCTCTCTCTCTCGTGGACGAGGAGGAGGAGGCAATACGGAGGATGCACAGACTGAGCATGGATAGGATGGAGAGGAGAGCAGAGGAGAGCAGACGATGGGAAAGGAGAGGAGGAGGAGGAATACTTACGAGCGGTGGCAGTACCATAAGAAGGCGAACCACAAGACTACGGAGAAGAAAGAACGTGGCAATGCAATGAAGACGAGGCGGAGGATTGGGGATGGGGGGGGGACGAGGAGGAGCGACAGGAGTGTGGGCGGGATGAGGTGGGGGAGGAAGAGGAGGACCACCTCCCTCCAACTTCCCTCTTTATAGGCCCCTACATGGAATTCATGTTCAATGAGGGAAGTGCCCCGTTAGAAGACAACTGTTTGAACATCCGGAACTGTGCCAGAACACCATTCCTGGGATTGCAACGCCGCGAATCACCGCTATTGTTGCGTCTTGACGATCCTGAACCGTGCCAGGATATCATTCATGGGACTGACATCCCGACATCCTGCCAAAACACCATGTTTGGGACGTTAGCCGTGAGAAGATTTGAACATGCTGCAAACTCTTAAAAACGAATGCACGCGGCGCTAAGGCGAGAGCCACTAAACGAATCCGTGAAGTTTCTACATGTTTTTGAGAAATGAGTGTGCGCGGCGCTTTGGCGAGAGCCATAATTTGAAAACCACCCGCCCTCCATCCGTGAAGCTCTTACCACCTTCTTGCGACGAATGTGAGCGGCGCTGAGGCGAGAGCCACATTTTGAAAACGACCCGCCCTCCATCCGTGAAGTTCTTGCAAAGTTCAAGTTTCGCGACCATACATGACGAGGAAGTCTCAGGTGAAATGCCCGGCCCGCCCTTTCGACCTGCCTCGGGGTGCGACAGGGAGGAGTTATTTATGAGGAAGAGGAATGGAGTTGGGGGCGACTGGAGCAGGAGGGGGAGGAGGGCGCGG
The DNA here is from genome assembly GCA_963575745.1 of Prorocentrum cordatum. Taxonomy (NCBI): domain Eukaryota; class Dinophyceae; order Prorocentrales; family Prorocentraceae; genus Prorocentrum; species Prorocentrum cordatum. Next base: position 65,821 of record CAUYUJ010002239.1, on the reverse strand, counting down.
GACAGAAGGAAAGCGACGAGGACGAGCAGGGTGAGGGTGAGGAGGGTGAGGTTGGCACGAAAAACAAATGAGGAGGGGGAGGTGGAGTAGGAAGAAGAAGAGGCGAAGGAGGAGCACGTCTGAGGAGGAGGAGGAGGAGGAGGAGAAGGGGGAGCAGCGAAATGAAGGAAAGGAGTGCGGGATGCCGACGAAGGCAGGTGAAGGAGAGGGAACTGGGGGGTCCTTCCAGAAGTTAAGCCAACCGTGCTTGACGAAGCGAGGCTTGTCTACACATGGCAAGAGAATGATTGAGACCCTCGAACGAGGGGAGCTTCCCAAGGATTATAAGCAGTGGCCCCAGCCAGATGAGTTTGGTCCCCCACGTGCTGTAATCTTCCCAGAGCCATAGAGCTCTCACAGCGCCACCTGTTAGAGGATCCTGGCGCGCAGTTAGGCAAGAGGCAAGAGGAGGAGGAGGAGGGGGAGGAGGAGGAGGAGGAGGAGGAGGAGAGGGAGGAGGAAAAGGGGAGGGAGGACGAGGGCAGAAGGGAGTAAAGGGAGGTGAAGCGGAGGCGGAAGTGACATAGGCGAACGACAAAGACGAGAGCGAGGAGGGAGACACCTGCACTCCCTCGCGCAGATTTCCCCGCTGTGCTTGCGAAGCGAAGCAGGGTGGGGGATGATACCCAGGTAGAGTCGTACATACAGGAGCTCTTCCGTTTGGCAGTACGTAGCTCTAGCTCCAGCTTTGAGCAGCGGCGCTCAGCCCCAATATCCGCGGTGCAACTGCTTCGTCTCAGCAGTATCACGCATCATGCCATGCCACGCTATCACTTATTCAA